>ML798249.1:137928-155513 GCA_009831015.1 Picea engelmannii | reverse complement strand
TACTTCCTTTTTCAATTCACTTTGTCATCTTCAAAAATTCATTTCTCCTCAACCATGAGGATCTAGGTGAAATGCCACATACCACCGGAAACAGCATGATGTATACTATCCGTTCATGGGTGTTGTATATGCATGTCCATTTTCCTTCATGTCCAAATACCTTTATCAATCTTGCGGTCCAAAACCCATGACTAGGGTTGACATCAATGACAACAATCAATCTTCCAATAGTAAGAACCTGCGCATCTACTATAGCGGGCTCCCCCAAACCCAATAGTAGTTTTTCTTTTTGTTTTCTTTTATGAATATACCTAGGAATCAAATGGTAGCTATTTTTTTTTTCTTTCTTTCATGAATAGGCCTAGAGACCCACAAGGTAGATACATTAAATCAAAATCAGACCTTTCAACCAAGGTTCGTTCCGATCTCTTTGGGGGAAGGAACGTTCCTCTTATAAAATCCGCAGACCGATACCGAAAAATAGGAGCTAGCTAAACCCAAAGAGCTAAAATAGTCTCTGAAGGGACTAACACAGGGAGCACTATAGAACAGGAAATTGAAGCATCAATCATACTAGGGTAGGAGGCAAGAACACTCGAGTCTTCCACAAAACCAAACAATACAACCTTTTCTTTTACACCACCACCAGGGGACTCTAATTTTAAACATATCATAGACCCTGAACAATTGAATCTTTTGTTTGGTAGCTCATCCAATGTAATTATCTCTCAAATTGACACAGAAACTTTGGCACCGTTAATCTCAACCGGCTCGAGTAGAGTCCTAGACATCCAATCGGTAGGAAGACCTTTTCATCAAAGAGAAAATTTGTTCCCTTCAAAGATAAAACCACTTAGGTACTCTCTTTTTGGAAATCAATCTAATATGTATGATCAGGAGGACCATAACAATGCAAGACACAAAGAGGAAGAAGAAACTGGAAACCAAACCGAAACTACCTTCGGGTTTCCGATTTTAGACACCACTCCAAATGTCAACATGAAGAATATTCCTCTCTCAGCACTACCTACCTTTTATGGTAAAAAAAGTGAAGATCCAAACACCTTTCTATTTGAATTTGACATCTTGTGCAGGAGCTACAACTATGTGCAAGATGCCCAGAAATTAAAACTCTTTCCTACCACCCTCAAAGACTCTGCATTAAGATGGTTCATGGGGTTGGGAGAATCCAGTATTAGGTCTTGGGAATCCATGAAAGACATCTTTCTTAAGAAGTAACAAGACTACTACAAGACCAAAGAGTCTTGTAATGACATATTTAAAATCCAATAGTTAGAAGAAGATACCCTTGAAGACTATATGGAAAGATTTGGTTATATCTCCCAGAAGTCAAAATACCATGACCTCCCAGAGGATGCAGTTAGGGATCTTTTCCTTAAGGGAATTTCAAAAGAATATTTAGAGATGCTTAACCTGATGGCATCAGGTGACATCTCTCATAAACCATTTTCTGAAATATGTGAAATGTGTAAAAACTACTCAAGGAGTAGAGCCAAAACAGGGAAGAATGTCCGGGACCCTTACAATAGAGGTTTAAAACCAGTTAGTTCAGGTGATATTACTAGAGCAGAGATAGGGAACCTTCTAGAAAACTTTAAGACTGACATCTTAAGAACAATAGGTTCCCAGTTGGATACCCTTAAACTCAAAAAGAAGCAGGAGGAGGAAAATGTAGCAATGAGCATATATTGCCCAAGATGCAGGAGGAAGCATTCCTCAAGGGAGTTCCCATTAGATAACATTTCAGTTTGTGGCTTCTGTATAGAAGACCATGTGACTGAAAAATGTCCATCATTGCCCAGTTTATTAACCATCTATAGGAGTGGAGACCCTGTGGAGTCTTCTTATGCACCTAGGAGGCCATGGCAGCCTAGGAATCAAGCCACATACCTGGATCTACAGTCCCAAGTTCCACCCTATTATCAACAACAACAGTGGAACTCACCAGGTTGGAAAAATTGGTCCACTTAGTACGAAAATCCTTGGATTCAAGGATGGAGGGGATGACACAACCAAGGAAACCCTCAAGCTCCACCTATCCCTATGTACAACCATCCTTATCCTCAGTTCTCATCAAGCACTCCGCAGCTTCTGCCAGGTTTTGTTCCACCACCTTTACCTCCTATCCCACAACAACAACTGCTCCAATTTCAAAATGTGAGCTCCCCAAAATTGACACTATTACTATCACAGCCAGTGTCGAACCCCAATAATAAGCCCCATCAACCTCTTAACAAACCAGGAAACCCCGTAGTGACCATAACCATTAAGGAGGTCTCCATTGGAAACACTCTCTCATAGACCTAGGGGCAGCCATCAATGTTATGACCACTACTACCTTGGAACGATTACAGTTACAACCCCTTCTTCGGCCTACCCCAACCATTTTGGAATTAGTAGATAAGACTAGGGTTATACCTGAAGAGATTTTAGATGATTTCATGGTTACTTTAGCCTCATGGGAGTACCTTGTAGATTTTCTTGTCATTCATTCAAAGGATCCTGCCTGAGGCCATTCTGTTATTTTGGGAAGACCTTGGCTAGCCACAACCAATGTATTTATTGGCTGTAGAGAAGGATAAATGACCATATCAAATGGTCTCTCTATCCAGAAGCTCACCATTTACCCTCCATCTCAACCTATTATGGAAAATCTATGGTGTCTTGAATGTCCATACGAGAATGAAGACTGGGAAGAACCCATATTGCCTAGTGACCATGCAAGGGAACTTCAAGAGAATACACTAGAAAATGTGCTAAACCAATTCATTTATGCTATTACATGTGTGGATTTTCCACAGTCTTTTCCCCAATTTGCGTACATGTTTGGGGAATAATTTCAAGAACAATTAGATCCATCCACTTGTCTTCAACATTTTTTATTTTCTAAATAGATGAGCCTTCCATGTCTTATACTATGCCCTATGAGATTAGTACAAGGAAAGTTTTACATATAAACTCCAGGCTAGATACATACCAACAGAAACAGTTAGTAGATATCCTTAAAGAACAATCAAGAGCATTTGCATGGGAATACACTGACATGAAGGGTATACACCCTAACACATGTGTCCATCACATATATACCTAGGGGGAAGTAGCACCTGTTAGGAAACCCCAGAGAAGGATGAACCCAACACTCAAAGACATAGTCAAGGAGGAAATCCAAAAGTTGTTAAATGTCAAATTTATCTATCCCATCTTCGACAGTAAGTGGGTATCCCCGCTAGTAGTGATTCCAAATAAAGTGACTAGGAAATGGAGAATTTGTGTTGATTTCCAGGAACTCAGAACTCAATAAGGCCACTCTGAAAGACTACTTTTCTCTTCCTTTCATTGACCAAGTTCTAGATACCTTGTCCGAAAAGAAGTATTTATTTTTTCTAGATGGGTACAGAGGGTACAACCAAATTATTATAACACCCGAGGACCAAGACAAGACTACCTTTACCTATCCTTGGGGCACCTATGACAATAGGGTCTTACCATTTGGATTGTGTAATGCCTCCGCCACATTTCAATGAGTAGTATTAGGGATATTTGTCGATCTTATTCATGATTGTGTGGAGGTCTACATGGATGAATTCACAGTTTATGGAAACACTTACCAGGAAGCCTTAGACAACTTAGAAAAATTCCTCATCAGATGCCAGGAAATGAACCTATCCCTAAGTCATGAAAAATGAAAAATGTTGCTAACTAAAGGAGTGGTTCTAAGACATCATGTTTCATCTGAAGGAATAAAAGTCGATCCTGCAAAGATTGAGGTCATTATTAGACTTCCACCCCCCAAGACTCAGAAAGAGGTGAGAAGCTTTCTTGGACATACCAGATATTATCGACGGTTTATTGAAAATTTTACAAAGATTGTTGCACCTATGTTTGGATTATTGATAAAAGATGTTGATTTTGTTTGGACTGAGCATTGTCAAACTGCCTTTGAAACCCTGAAAGCCAAGCTGTCTGTGGCACCAATTCTTAGAGGGCCCAATTGGACTCTCCC
Source organism: Picea engelmannii (assembly GCA_009831015.1). Classification (NCBI taxonomy): domain Eukaryota; kingdom Viridiplantae; phylum Streptophyta; class Pinopsida; order Pinales; family Pinaceae; genus Picea; species Picea engelmannii. The sequence goes on along the minus strand of ML798249.1, from coordinate 151,489 downwards.
ATTTCATATATCCACTGATGCCTCCAACATTGTAATAGGAGGGGTATTAGGGTAGAAATAGGACCAGCAGTCCTATGTCATTTATTTTGTAAGCAAGAACTTGTCCCCTGCCAAGTTGAACTACACAGTCACTGAGAAAACGTTATTGGCAGTTGTTCATGCTATTAACAAATTTCGTCATTACATTACAGGTTATGAAGTATTTGTACATACTGATCATTCCACCATTAGGTTCCTCATGAATAAACCTATAACTAATGGCCGAGTGACTAGGTGGCTCTTGTTATTGCAAGAATTTAATATCATTGTGCTTGACCGACCTGGAAAGGATAATGTAGTAGCTGACTTTCTTTCCCGCATAAAGAATGAGGATGATGATATCCCTGTAGATGATAGTTTCCCATATGAGAATCTCTTTGCCCTTTCTGTCAATACCCCATGGTTTGCAGAAATGGAAAACTATCTGGCTACTAGGAAATTACCGTCTCATTTGTCACCTCATGAAAAGAGAAAAATTATTACACAGAGTGCTAATTACTCTTATGTTGGTCATGATTTTTTTCGCACAGGTCCTGATTTGATTATTTGTAGATGTGTCTGAGAGGACAAGGTACCTGAAATACTACAAAGTTGTCATGATGGGCTATGTGGTGGCCATTTCTCTGATAAGCATACAACATATAAGGTGTTACATTCAAGTTACTATTGGCCTAGCATTTTCAAAGATGCTGCGAAGTATGTGAGAAGTTGTGATAGTTTCCAAAGGATAGGTAGACCTACGTCAGCTTCCGAAATGCCTTTACAGGCCCAAGTTATGATAGAACCCTTCGAAAAATGGGCCCTCGAATTTGTAGGACCAGTTTCACCCATGTCCCGTAGGAAGAATTATATCTTGGTTTGTACGGACTATGTCACCAAATGGGTAGAGGAAAAAGCTCTATTTAGGGCCACAAAGAAGTCTGTTTTTGAATTCATATATGAATACATCTTTACCCACTTCGATGTCTCTCATGAAATTGTTACCAACCAAGGCACTCAATTTACTTGCAAGCTGATGAAAGAGCTAACAGAGAAATATGGGATTAAACATTGTAAATCTTCTCCATACCACCTGCAAGCCAATGATCAGGTAGACTCCACAAACAAAGTTTTGGAAGCCATCTTGATCAAGACTGTTCAGTTACATCATCGAGATTGGGATGATAGGCTCCAAGAGGCTTTGTGGGCATACCGAACTACCTGGAGAAATACCACTAGGCATACCCCTTATGAACTAGTGTACGGGAAACAAGTACTTTTACGTATAGAATTCCAAGTAAGGATCTTCCATATTGCCACAGAATTAGGATTGAACCTAGATGAGGCTCCAAAGCAACGGACCCTACAATTGAATGAATTGGATGAGATCAGGCAAGATGCCATCCAACGAACAATATAGGTCCAAAACCTGAGGAGCAAGTGGCATGACAAGTTTATTAAAAAGAAACACTTCCAGCTTGGTGATTGGGCCCTGTTGTTTGATTCCCAGTTCAATACCTTCAAAGGAAAACTTACCACCCGTTGGTTGGGCCCTTACGAGGTAGACACTATATATGACAATGGAGCTGTACAAATTAAAACAATTGATGATGGACAAGTCTCCTTTGTGGTAAATGGACACCAACTTAAGTTTTATCATAAGCCCATTTCCAGAGAATATTTTCTACAGGCCATGACAGCTAACAAGGCACTGGCCTTAGTAGATGGGGAAGTCCCCCCTTGTTCTTGAAATTTTTTCTGAGTTTTCCACTGTATATATGCAAGCAGTTTTTGTATTTTGTTAATAAGGCAATTCTAGATGTTTCTGTAAGTAATTATTTCACCGAGAGTACACAGTTTCAAGGATATTTCATCAAAACATTGTTATACTTGAATCTTGTGTCTGCTAAAGCATCAAATAAATAGTGACTTATTATAATTAGCCATGTTTTTGAAAAAAATATAATTTTTAAGGAATTCTAAAGCAGTTGCTCTTGAAACTCTTCACCATTGTATAAGGAAGTGATACCATAACTATCAAGCCTAGAGGTCTCTCGTACAATTTTTCCAAGAAACCTGAGTAAGTAATTCAAGTGTCTTTATCAAAGAGTAACAGGGAGGTCTCATTAGTAGTTAGTCATGGAAACATCATAATAATTACAAAAGAAGAAAGTGAGTTGAGCCTAGAGACACCTTTTTGTTCTTTCTCAATGGTACCATCCACTACACACTAAATAGCTTTATTATATCATATCTTTAGATAGGCCACGTTCGCTTAAGTACCCCTTACATCAGGAAAACCACTAAAAATATATAATGGAACGCCATCTTTTAACATAAATACCATCCCAATTAAAAATAAAAAGAAAGAAAAAGTTATTTCAGAGTTGTTCCCCCATCTTCTTGCATAAGAAATCTTATACTAATATCTTAAAGGATGGAGGTTCAGTCTCTGAGGGTTTAAGAGGCTAAGCCATTGAGATACTGAACAGGTCTTCTGGCAGCGGGTACCGACCTGTGGTATGACTAGGTAAACCCACCGGAGTAATGAACAGGCTTGCTGGCTCTGGGGAATTCTACCTAGTGAGGATGATGATTTGACAAAAATAAATAATAAATCTAAACTTGTCCTGATGTACGACATTACTTGCAGACAAAGATGACATGGAGTATGTGTGGTTAAGCTAAGGTTAATGAATCTCATCAACTTGCCATTGGGAAATGACTCTAAGACTATCTTGAAACTCTCTTGCCTACCTCTTCTTATCTATATATAGGATCTCTTATCCTATATGTGGGGCCATCTCCTAACTATCTCGTCGGACCAATATGTGAAATTTTATCTTTACACTTGACATACTGTAAATCTTCGGCTATTGGGGGATACTGACTAGTTTCCTATACTTTTGATTGTGAGGTGTCACAATACTTAGGTGTGGGGGAGGGGTTCATGAGCTGACAAATGATCATTGCCTAGAGAAAGGAGTCTTTGCAAGAATTTTTGTATTATTCCCATGATACAGGTTATTACATTGATAGTCATGTTATTTTTAAATGCTTAACTCCTGTGTGTTATACATTACTGAACTCGTGCTTAACAAACCACTCTTTATTGGTTATATTCCATTACAAGTTGCATACTGTAGGTTTGAAAATACATGTTTTATGCTTGCCATAATCCGTTCATTATAGGTTTTGACACTATATGTCATATACAAGAAGAATGAGTAAGCATGGAGCACTCTGCCTCTGCTCATTAACCACTATGGTTGTCAAAAATACTTCAAAATTGCAGGTTGTCCATTAAAAGAGGTGAAAATGCACTTAACACAGGGTACCATATGAAGTACCGGATGAGGTGTCGGATGAGATGCCAGATGCAATGTCGTTTAAAGTGTCATTTGAAGTGCCATTGCATTGCATACTAGTAACTGTCCTAGATTCTAGGGAACTAGAATTTAATTACATTCAATTAAATTTGTTATAGGCATTGATTAAAGATGCTTCATATGGTTATGATCAAATTTCCAAGTTAAAAGACTTGGACATTGATCTAAGTATGCACCACTCCATTGCTCCCAAGCTCGCCATCAAATTCGAATCTCCCACACATGGAAGCTCACGCGCACATGTGGGCAATGTACTCCACCATAAGAGCATCCAAAATCAGGTTGAGAACTCTATTGTTTCATTTTCCCTTGCCATTTTATCTTTCATGCATTAAGGAATCACACCCAACCTCTATTGAATTCGCCCTATGTTCTAATTACACTCAGGCTGTGTTAAACCTGTGCCATTTCTTGGCCTGTTTGCACCCTTGCTTCGTAAAATTCACCCTCTGTTCCAATTGCACTCAGACCGTGCCCAATTTGTGTCTCTGTGTGGCTCGATTTCTCCCTTTCTTGGTGAATTCAAACTCTGTCACAATGCCCAAGCGATACGAACCCTCCTCCTATGCAGACTTTTTTCCATTCCAGAATTCACACAGTGTAGAGAAGTGTTCTTACATGCTGGCTAGGGGCCATTTATGTCGAGTTTGCAAGGCCATGATGGTGGTCTTTCTATGCAATTTGTAGTTGGTTTTGATGGCAAGATAGCACATGTAGGGTCTCTCAATTTTGTAGTCAAAGAAGAATCATTTGCTGTTGCAACAAAACTTCCAAGAATGGGAGATAGGTGGTTCAAGAATCATTAATTGTCCCACTCAAGTTACAACAGGGTGTTTAAGCCCGAATTCAAGAGCATTTCAAGAGCGAAAGGGTATTCTAAGGAGTGTATAAAGCCATAATTGGTCAATCCCCTCATCTTTATCACAAGGTTAATTACATGTGAAGGTAGATACTCCACCTTCAAAGCTTGTCACTTTAGATTGCTGGCTCATTTTCTGTTCAATAAACCTTTGAAATTTCCTTTTTATTTTCTCAAAAGCTTGGAGAAAATGTCCTCTCAAGTGAGGAAAAATGTGACCAACCCCCACAATGGTCTCTTCCACCATGGTTTGATCAAACTCCTCATTCTTACTGAACTAGAGAAGCAGGGGAAAAGTTGGGATGCCTTTATCTACCAGTTTGCAAATCCTCACTTGACAGTTAAGACCGACAAAAATCCACTTAGCCTAAAAACTATCTCTCCATCCAAGCCTCACTCTCCAAAAACTCCAAACTCCCTTGCACAAACTTCCTCTTTGTCGGAACAATACCAAAATCTTGTTGATATTCCTACTTCTTCATTGGGGAAAAAGACCAAAAGAAGCCTATTGTTGACCCCCCAATGTCTTCATTTTCTCTTGGTCCTACACCTAAGAAACCCTAAGAAGTAATGCAACAAGAATTTCCCATCATTCTCACAAACAAGAGAGGAGCCAACCGATTTGGCAAGGGACCCTTTCGGAAGAGTACCTGGAACATAAGAACCAAGCCTTATGCCAAGTCTCCACTTGCTTTGGATCCTATCCAAGTATCCTCTGACCTTGAGAGCCCTCATAAGCAACCTAGAGAAGTCTCTACAAATGGATTAGAGCCACTAAGTAAAAAAAAATAAGAACCTACCTCACCTTTCCGATCTCCCATCACACCTACTTCACCCATGCCCACTCTTGATCCTAAAATTGATAAATTGATCACATCTCTCAAAGGACCTAAGGCTTCCTCGGAGATCATTGATTCTTCCCCAACTATAGAGGAGCTACAAAGGGAAAACCATCAGCTTCTCCAACAATTAGAAGAGAGGAAGACAATAGATGCACACCTTCATCACGACAATGTAGTCCTTTAGGCAAAAGTTAACTCCCTTCAGCGATTGGTCGACGGGATGACCCAATCTAACCACAACTTAAGAGCACAATTAAAGCAACATAAGAGGCAAAAGGCTAAGCCTACACATTAGGAAGGAGAGGCTTCTAAAGCCGACCCTCCTCAACAAGCCTAGTTCTGAGGGATGACTTCTTTTTGTTTGCAGTGGGACCTGCAAAATTGTCGGTGTGGGGGTATGTTGGGCCCGAGATATGATCATCTTCATGATGTTATTATACACTTTTTTCCATATGTATATATGCGTTTTTTTTATCTTTCAAAGGATATTTTTGAAGAATTTTATGGTAAAATGATACAATCGGCATGAGGTACGTATAATTCATGTTTTGTGATTCAATCAAGTTTAATTTATCATATTTTATGGTTTCCAAGAGTTAATTCATGTTTTTCTGTTGTTACAGGGAAAAACGCACCATGTTTCTTGGTCCGGCACTTGTTCTGGCACTTGATCCAACACTCGTTCCGGTACTTGATCCGACACTCGTTCCAGCACCCAGTATTGCACAAAAACGCAAGGCAAGTTGGTGGTTATGGTATTGGCGGCCAGTGGTGGACAAATTGATCACATGGGTTTTGTTTGTCATTGCCCCCTCTAGCTACTAATCTCAAGACAACTCGATTTCATTTGTCCAAAGAGGGCACTTATTGGGTTCCTCTGTTTTGTTAGTTAGGGCCTCATTTAATGTAATTTGCCGAATTTAGAGGTGGTTTGACCCTCATGTGGTCGACCACCTAGGTTGTAAACCTATAAATACTACCAATATGATCATTAGATTGTTAAGCAAGTAGAATAGCCATCAGATTGGAGACAAACTCATTGTACTCTGTTTTTCATTTTTCACATCGGTAGAATAGTGCCAGAACTGCGTTTTTGACTTTCATGGTGAATTCGGCCTGCTGAAGTTCATGGTGTGCTTGTAGAGGGTGGCTATGACTTGCTGGGGGCCCACCAGCAGTCTGGTGAAGTTTAGTGTGTTGTTTATACATTTCATAATTTAAATTGTCTTTTTATTTCCTATACATGTGTATTTTTATTTAGTTAATTAATTTGATGTAGCTCATTGTTTCACTTCTCTTTTGTAGGATAGATGATGATATGTGATAGTATGCATTGATTTTATAGAATAGAAAAGACTTGAAAGTCTCTCTCTCACTATACTAACCCCGCATGCAATTAGATGATAAATTGTGCTTTCTTTTATATTTTTACAATCAAGTTTAGAACAAATTTTTAATTAGAATGGAACATAGTTTTAATATGGGTTTCTTCTGACAAAGATTGATGGATGGATAGATTTACTTCCAGTTTTTGAATCATAGTTTTCTTACTTCAGTTTTAGATAGATTCCACTTTCTTAGTTATTAGTTAATATAGATGGTCGGTTTACTTTTTATATATCATAGTTTAATTTATGTTTTTAATCCATTTTCTTATCATAGCTTGAATGATTAAAATAGACATAGTATAGTTTCCTTTCACGCAATTTATTTTTATAGATTAGAATGCAATTAAATTCCTTAGTTAGATAATGATGATCTCATTATGATGTTAATGGTTTGTACATGAATATGCAGTGTATTTAACATTACTTTTATCATGGCTAAGTTTGCATTAGACTGTTTACTTCACACCTTTCATTTTGCCATTGAAATTAGTATTGAGCTTATACCATTAGAACTGTCCTTTGTGGTCAAGTGTCATCGAGATATCATCCGTCACCACCGAAGGCATTCACACAACCACCAGCATTACATTTGAGTGTTTCATAGATTAAAGATAGTTTCTTTCTTTCATAAGTTAGAAGAGATAGTTTCTTGTTTTCATAAGTTTAGTTGGTAGTCTTTCTTTCTTTCAATAAAATAGATTTCCTTTCATGCATTGCATTGAGCATTTAAATTTCCTTTCATGCAAGAGAAATTTTTTTGCATCAGGCATTTAGTTCACTTGCCTCTTAGGCTAGGTAGTTGTTCAATGAGAAGTCTTTTCTTACTTGTCTTTTGCTTTATGCTTTTGTTTGCTTGTCTATTTGCTTTAATAGGTTAGTTAGGTGCTTTTGCTTGCTTGTCTATTTGCTTTAATAAGGTAGATAGGTGTTTTTTCTTACTTGATTATGTATTTGCTTTCATAGGGTAGTTTCTCATTGAATATAGGTTGGCAAGTTAACGAAGTTTGCTTTTGTCATTTTCTTAGTATGCTTAGTAGTTTACCTTTTCTTACTGTCATGAACTAGTTTGCTTTACATAGAGTTTTCATTCTCTTTCTTAGGAACTATCCATCAGTCCTTGGCCCAAAAGTACTTAGTTTACATACTTTCATTTTTCTTAGTAGGGTTTGTATTAGATAGTTTTTCTTGAGTAGATTCGCCTTAGATAGCTGCTTTCCGTAGTTAGACTATACTCCTACCACCCTTTTTACCTTTGGCATATATTTTGCTACAACTCTAAGTTTACTTACCCCAGGTTGACAATTTAATTGAGGGTAGTTTAGTGCCTTTTTTAGTACATATAAATCAGCTAACAATATTCAGGGGGGAAGAAATACTTAATTTCATTCCAATGGAAGGAAAATAAACAATGTAGTGTATCACTTGAGGATAAAACAAAAATCAAGAGGGTAAATAAAGTAGAATGAGTAGTGATGATGGATTGCTATCTCTCTAATCTCATTTCTTTAGCATAAATTTTCTTTGAGTTCTCCTTCATAATGCATCCCTATGGCTCCTTTTTATAGGCAGAAATGAAACCCCATTCTAAACCAACTCCCATGTGAATGCACCTCATTTATTCATAGGATCCCATGTGTTTCATGAGACCTTGAGGAAGGAAAAAGGACTAAGTATTCATGATATAGGATGTTCAACTCTATATATATGCACCCACTACATTGTTTCAACAATTCCCTGGTCATTTATGAACCACAAAGCAACCAAGTTTTTGGATTTACAAGGGTTGTGTGATTATTGAAGAGTTATTAGTGTGATCAGTGTCAATAATGGGAGATATGTTGCATGACCTTAGAAATAGTGAATTTAAGGTTTGAATTTATTTAGTGGGGTGAAAATGTACATGATATTATATCAAAGGATACATTAGGTGAGTTATACCTGAGTTGGTGATGTTTTCATGTATGAACACTAAAATTTTATGGATGAATGAAACTAGGGTGATAACACACACCATCCACTACTATTGGATCCTATCAAGTAGGAATACTCCGTACTAACACATATACATGAATTCCAATGGCATACATTTAAAACACAAATTCATACATATGGATTGTCTAAGCTTGATTCTGTCGATAAGAATAATGTGTAGTAATCTTGTAGTGTCCTTTTGAAAATACATGAACCCCACATCAACTCCACTCTTCAAGATTCATCTATGAATATTTGCAATAACCTCATGCATGGGCTACCCACAATGCACAACATCTTCAAATATTTGGCTTGGTTATCCTATACCATGTCAAATTTAGAGGTTCTTCAAACCCACCCTTCCTAGTGAAAGGAATTATTGGATTCCATTGGAGACATTGATCCTTATAACACTTGGTTAATAACCTTCAATTTATATAATGATGAACCTCATATTATCTCTTCAATCACATTCCAAATCCCTCTCATGGTAAATAAATTGATTATTCACCAATGCATTATATATGAAGGTACTTCTTATTACATCATTTCCTTGTTGGTATAGAAGAATCTTGGATCCCTTGAGTTGATCTCATCAACCATCATCTTACACAACTTTGGTGGCCATCCTTTCCATCCACATGGATATTCCTATGTTACCATTGAACTCACCAACAAAAACAATTGATTGGAATCAAAGTTGTGGACACCCCATTAGATTACAGCATGCTTCTTGGGCACATGTATATGTATTCCATGAAGGCGGTTGCCTCCCTAGTATTATATGCCATGAAATTACCCCATAAAGGGAAAATGGTCACTCTTTATCAACTAAAATATTACAATTCTCATGAAAATTCCATCCTAATAATGTGTTGGACACAATAGGAGGTGTTCATTTCACCCCCTCTTTGGTAGTAGTGTTGGGTGCAAGCCTATTTTGAGGAGATGTTATTTTTGGAGGGAAAAACTAGAATTAGAAAGAGACAGTTGGAAGGAAAATCATAATGAAGGAGGAATGCATGAAAGGAGCGCATGCAGGAAAATCTAACCATGTTATGGTTAGGGTTTTTGTAAGAGAATGTAACAACTATTGAGCTTATAATTAGTATATATATGTACTTAGGAGGTCTAGGTTGGGGTTGTGGGAAGTGATCTAATAAGTTGTTCAGAATAAGTAGTTCGGAAAAGGGGTAGTTATTGTAATGGTTCTGAGATCTGATACTATTTTTTAAGATTTTTAGCTATAGAAGAGTAAGGGAGTGGGACATCGAGGGTTAGATGGAAAGCTGAGGATCCTAGTGCGATCTAGTCAGGCTCATAGAGGTTGTGGAGTATGTTTTGTGTATGCATGTTCGAAGACGTAGTGCGCACGGTGCCAATTATTTACAAAACCATAATAAAATATCCTAAGAGCTAGATCTTTGTGGACATAACCCAGGAGGGGGTGAACCATGATAACATCTGTGTTATGTGATGTACTAATTGCATATTTCCCTTCTACTAGTAATTAGACTATGAATGAATAATGTTATGTGCTAGATCTGTTAGAATATATGTATCAACTTAATAGGTGAATTCATCTCAAGTATAATAGACATAAGAACCATATAAAGGCCTAAGAAGATAAAATAAGATCCCTGATCCCAACTATTTCCCATAATGTAAGCATCTAAGCATTGTAGTCACCCATAGAACTATCTCGGGTGAGATTTCACAGTGCACTCTGTGTGTTGTGTTTCCTTCTAGGTTACCAGGAGGGCTGATAGTTTTAGAGGGATTTGTTGGAATCTTGTTCATATATGATCCTAGGTCATCCCAAGAAGTAGTTAGAAGAGATAAATAAGAAACAAATGGTTTTGTTGCTGGTTGGAACTGCATGGGATTGAGTGAGGTGTATCTAAGGAATAATCACACAAAAAATGAAAGCATAGAAGGGGATGTTCAGACCATGGAATCCAACAAAGGATAATATTGAAAGTTGGTTTAAAAAAAGGAGTTGGAGTTTGCACAGAAAGATAATTGAAACCCTAAGATAACACCGCGTAAATATATATACAAGTACGTGTTTAGTGACTTGCATGAAGTATTTTTCTATGATTTCCCACATGTGTTATAGGAGTGGCTATTGAGGTTGAAATGAAACCACCCTACAAATCGAATTAGACAACTCTAGTGAAATATTGTGGAGATAACGCAGTTACAACAAGTTAACAAAAAAATCATGCATGCAGTAGATTTCTGGTTAGATAGTATTGTTGCAGGATTTATCACAGAATTTGCAGTAGATACTGCAAAGTATTATAGTGCGGTAAATAAAGAGTTCCTAAAAGGACCTAGAGGTAGGTATATCAGATCACTCTATACTTTAATCAAGATCTTACTGTATAAAAAATGTGTGATGACTATGGAAACATACAGTTAAACTTCCCTGCGTGCATGGGGGAAGGGGGGAAGCGCTGACAAGAGTTGGAGAAGTGGAGGAAGAAATGGATAAGGGAAAAAAGGAGGAGGCCTTGGACCCAATCATGATGGAGAAATATCAGATCAAGCATATAATGGAAAAAGATGGAAAAATGTGCAGTGGAGTACCCTACCAATATAAGATGAATAATAAGAAGAGAGCCATAGAAGATAGAGAGGGCTTGGAAAGTGATGAAGAAAAGGTAGAGGGTCTATGGGATGTTGATAATATTGAGGAAATATTGTGCATAAAATATGAAGGGAAGATGATAGGTCCAAGGGAAGGAAGAAAAGGAAGAACTTATATCCATGTTAGTGTCAGTGTGGAACCCATAACCCCATGTGCAACTAATACACCAGAAAGAACACCACCATTTAGACAACTGAATTTTAGTGGAATAAAGATAGCAGGAAGTTCACCCAATCAAGGAGAAGTGACTGCAGGAGCCATTTAAAGAAGCAGTAGTCAAGTATCTACACCGCACAGAGGTTGTAGTTCATCAACATTCAAAATGGCTGGACATGATCGCACCATCAGGTTACCCGAATTCAAGGGAGAAGCATCAGATGATCCTGAAAAGCACTTGTTTATCTATGAGAATATTTGGGAAGCGAAGAAGATCACAGATGAGGATAAAAAAATTGCACAATTATCTATCACACTAAGAGACCACACACTATACTGGTACATGAGCTTAGTTGTAAATAGTCCAGCAGGAACAACAAGGACAGTCGCAGATGTCAAAAAGATACTGATAAATGAATTCTAGAAGTCGCGTTTAGAGGATCATTACATGAATGATATGATTGAAATCATGAATAAACCAGGAGAGTATTTTTGGGATATTGATCAAAGCTTTAAATGTCTTAAAGGTAGGCTGAAGTATGTCATGACTGATATGCATCATATACATCTCTTTGTGAACTCACTATTACCACATCTGAAATACACTTTTGTTGGGTATGTGTTATATTCTTTGCATGAGTAGTAGTGTCTGAGCATTTGTGTCAGGCGCGCAGGGGGGTTAGAGGGGGGGGCACTAGGCCCCCCCTTGGGGGGTGCAGGGGGGCAGAGCCCCCCGCACGGGGGTTCAGGGGCAATGCCCCCGAAATTTTTTTTCGCACCGGGACGACATATTTCTGGGACCACATGATATTTAGGTGGTTTTTTCGGCACATGGTTTTTTGCCGATGGTTTTCTATTTTTGGTTAAGGAATTAGGGTTTTGGACTAATCCAGGTCATTGGGTTAGGGTTTTGGATGCCGCTGGATCCTATATGTATATTGTATTGTAAACAATGTAACACAATGTATGAATATAATATATGTTGGTTTTCCCGGTTTGAGTTTCCAGGTGAAAAATCTCTGTGTAATGTTTGTATTTGCTATTGTATCTTTTCTGTTCTTTTCTGAATATCAGTTTGCAGTAGATATTGTACAAGGTTAGAATTTACATTTGGTATCAAAGCTTTATTGGCTTCAGGGGGATTCCTTTGTCGTCAAGGGTTTGGCTTGAGACTGTGATAAGCCTTGTTACAGTGGGAGATATGCGGTATTGTTTTTCAGGTGAAAAGAAATGGCAAGCAATTCGAAGATGGAGATCGAGAAAATTAATGGGAAAATATTTGAGCTGTGGAAGCTCAAGATGGAAGATATTTTGGTGGATAGAGATCAGTGGATCGCGGTAGATCCAGGTACGACACCTACAGGAACTTCTTCAGATGACTGGAAAAAGACAGATCGAAAGGCAAAGAGCACAATTCGACTGTGTCTCTCCGATTCAGTATTACTGAATGTGTCAGAGGAAGCTACAACCAAGGATTTATGGGAAAATTTGGGGAATTTGTATCAGTCTAAGTCCCTGGTAAATAAACTATTCCTGAGAAAGAAGATGTATAACTTGAGGATGAGAGATGGAGACTCGGTGGCAGAGCATTTGAACGCCTTCAATGCTGTGGTAAGTCAGTTAGTATCTATTGATATTAAAATTTCAGATGAAGATAAATGTATCAGTTTGTTGTGTTCTTTACCAGACTCGTGGGATATTTTGGTTGTGGCCATAGGTAGTAATACAAATTCTTTGAAGTTTGAAGAAGTGGTCTCATCCTTGTTGTCAGAGGAGATGAGACGAACGAATATGGAAGGACATACCACAGATGCATTATTTGCAAGAGGACATTCCCAGGAAAGAAATAGATCTAATTTCTCAAGTGGGAGATCTAAGTCTAAGGGTAGATCTAAATCTCCTGGAAAGTTTGTAAGGGTATGTTGGAGGTGTGGAAAAGAAGGGCACTACAAGAAGCAGTGTAGATCCAAAGTTGAGAAAAAGAAGGGATCTGAAGAATCGTCTTCTATAGAAGAAAAGACCTCCAAGGAAGAAGGAGGGGATGTGTACTTGGCCTCTTCAAGCACACATGCATATCATGAGGCATGGTTGATTGACTCAGGTGCATCCTTTCATATGACTCCTCACAGGGAGTGGTTCTATGAATATGAAAATTATGATGGAGGTAATGTTTTCTTGGGTAATGATTTGACAACCAGAATCATAGGAAAAGGAAGGGTCAAGTTGAGACTCATAGATGGAAGGATTAGAACACTGCCTGGTGTTCTACACATCCCAGGTATGGC
>ML798249.1:97362-124908 GCA_009831015.1 Picea engelmannii | reverse complement strand
CTATAATATAATAACTAAAATATAATTAGAATATTCTTCGAAGTTACAATATTTCAACACTCCCCCTTAATGAGAAGGGTATTCTATTGACATGAGCCAACAACATCATCAATATAAGGAGAGGAAAACATCATCATCAACATGAAGCTAGAACATCAACATTAATAGCATGAAGCCAGAAAAACAACATCATCAACAACACGAAGATGGTACAAACACATCATCAACAACACAAGGCTAGAACAACAACATAATTAACATGTGACAGAAGAATGTGGCAGATGCATCAACAACAACATTTGTGGTACTTTGACAGATTGTCCTTACTAGACCTTCGGGATCTGCCAAGGAATCATAATATTGCCTAGGATATAAAATCCTAACAAGCTACCACGTGGTACTCTGGCGGTCCATCCTTACCAGACCTTCGGTATCTGTCGAGGAATCATAATATTCCCTAGGATATAAAATCCTAAATGAGCTATCACTACTTACCACAACTGACAAATACATACAAAGGTAATCTGAAAAACTGTCCTTACTGAACCTTAGGGATCTACCCAAGGATAATCAATCCCCTAGGATATAAAATCCTAATGGAACTACCCGTTGTTGGTCAAGATACCATAGTATCATCAACATCACTCCTCCTTTTGAGGGGGGTCCTTTCGGACTACACCAATATTGTCTCATAAGTACTCAAACCTCACACGAGACAAAGGCTTGGTCAACAAATCTGCAACCTGCTCATCTATGATGACATATTGGAGATTTATAACTCTCCTTTGCACCATATAACGAACGTAGTGATACTGGATCTCTATAAGCTTCGAATTATCATGGAACACTATTTTCTCCGTCAATTTTATACAACTATGGTTATCACATAGAATCACATTGGCTTCCATCTCCAAATTGAACAGACCTGTCAACAAATTTTGAAGACATATTTCTTCACAATTGGTGGAACATGCTGCAATGTACTTTGCCTCTGTCATTTTGAGAGAAATAATGGATTGCTTCTTTCTTTTCCATGAATTCATGGCTGACCCCAAACTGAAACAACATCCTGAAGTGATCTTCCTATGTTAAGCACTTCCAGCCCAATCTGAATCAGTATAACCACACAGTTTGAAGTCATGATCTCCAGTATCACATAGATCATAATCCAACGTACCCTTAAGGTATCTCATCACATTCTTTGCAGCTACAAGGTGAAATCATCTAGGTTCCACTAGATACTGAATCAAGGTGTTCACAACAAAGCATATATATGACATGGTATCCATTAGATACATCAACAATCCAATAATCTATCTCTATAGAGTAGCATCAACCAAATCTGACTAAGTATCAACCAAGAGCTTCAAATTCATTTCCATGGGTGTTTTCATGGATTTACATTCCAACATGTCAAATCTCTTCAATATTTCAACTATATAATGTTGATTAATTGGGTTGGTTGTCATTGATGTCAACCCTTGAAGAAAGTCTGGTAGAGAATTTCGGTAGCACAAAGGTTTCGGTAATGGACCCAAGTTTGTTTGATGTATAATGGTATGAGTTTTGATATATTTGTAGGTAAGACTATTCTAGATGTATAGTAAATTTCATGCCATTTCCAGTGGTATGTGGAACGTCACATAAATCCTCACAGTTTGAGAGTTATGGCCTTACGAAGTTGAAGGACCCTCATATGATTGGCTTGAAACCCCAAAAGGTCAAAGAAGTCAAAGTGCTTGCAAAGAAGAAATTATTTAAATAATAAAGTGAAGTGACAAAGTCAAAGAGGATTATTTAAATAATAAAGTGAAGTGACAAAGTCAAAGAGGATTATTTAAATAATTAAGTGAAGTGACAAAGTCAAGGACGATTATTTAAATAATAAAGTAACTAGAGAACTTTATAATTATGGAAAGTAGTTATAAGAAGGTTAACCCTAAAATGAGGAAAATGGGCTAAGAGGTCAAGTGGCTATTGGATACATAAACAACTGGAAAATTGGGCAAATTTGGACATAGGTGACTATGTGGACAAAGTGGCTATGTGGACAAAGTGGCCTAGAAGATGCTTCTCAGGAAGCTACTTGGAGAGTATAAATAAGAGGCAAGGATATCTAATTTTATATCACACTTGATAATATTGAATATTTACATGTGACTGAGGTAACCAAAGTATATATAATCCAAATTTCAGAGGGAAGGTGAAGTAAAGAAGGCCAAAATTCAAGGGAGGACAAATTCTTTTGATGATGCTTTCTAAGGTATGTTATTTACAAGCCATCTCACCATTTTTGCAATAAAGCTTTTTCTATAATGATTCAGACCATGAAATTGGGAGGCCATTGAGGAAACATATCCAAGTAGTTGTGGTACGAATTTCATCTTGTGGGTCCTTGTATTTTTGGAGTTACACTCCGTGGAAAATAGGGTTTGTGGCTAGTCCTAAAACTAGTCTAAAACAAGTGTTTTGAGTAAAACCATCATAAATTCTTCATAACAGATCCAAAATCAGTACAAAAAAATGTGTTGGCTAGAGTATGGTCTATAGTATTATGTGTAAAATTTTCATATCCATACAAAAAATATTATGTGCGGGGCACGCTCTACAAGTTCGCTCTCTAGAATAAACCTGAATTCAACAAGGTATGCCATTTTTTCTATAACTCCTTTTTTGAGAGGTTCCAAGTAGTGACACCTGAAGGAATTGCATAAAACACATTGAAGAACATTGTGTATTATTTTCAGATATTTATTCATTAGAGGTACATTGTTATGATTATTTCAAGTTAGGGTTGTTGACTAATCCAAAACTAGTCCTGTGAGACTAAAGTAAAGTTTGATGAAAATGCTAGTCTCTTGTTGTTAAAGTTAAGGAAGGTTTACAGGGTTTTTGGTACAGGTTAGTGCATGGTTGATGCACTTTTTTATGTTATAGTTTGATTACAGATTGAGGTGCAGGTTGATGCATGGTTCAGGTTATTGGTACATGTTGTTTGGTGCAGGTTGATTGGTACAAGTTTACTGCAGTATATCTCACAATGATAGTGTGAAATTGGTTCCATCATTCTACTTATATTTCATGGCAGTTGGACGGGGCAAGGACAGGTGGTTTTAGCCACCTTTTGGTTTTAGCCAGAGAGGATAGGGGTTTGTAGCCTCCTTCTGGTTATAGCTGGAGAATTGGGGAGTTAGAGCTTCCCTCAGGTTGTAGCCTAAGAAACTAGGGGGTTAGAGCCTCCTTCCAGTTCCAGCTAGAAAACAAAGGAATTTGGTGCTTCCAATGAATGTGATTCTTCAAGACATATAATAAAAAGCATTCTGTGGTTTTCTCCCGGTTTGGGTTTCCACCTAAAAACACTGGTGTATTGTGTATGTGTATGATTGTTCATTTGTTCATTGTTTATTTACTCTACAAATATTGGATGATAATGCTACATTGATATAACACTTGCATTATATGGTTAAAAATGATTATATTTCTCTATTGCTGATTCACCCCCTCCTCTCATTAATCCAAAATATACTTCCCTTGGTTAAGGAAGATATTATCTGGACTCTTCCAAACTTCAAGACCTAAGAAATAGTTCATCGGATATAGGTATTTCATCTCAAACTTTGCAGTGAGCTTCTTCTTGCAATATGTGATGATATTTTATTCTCCTATTAATAATAATTCATCCACATATATTAGAAATATAACTGGATCATCATTCATAACCTTGAAGTAAAGGTTAGGATCAAATTTTCTTTTCGTAAATCCCAAGCTCGTCGGGAAACTATCAATTCTTCCATACCAAGCTCTAGGAGATTACTTCAACTCATAAAGATATTTCTTCAACCTACAGACATGAGTCTTTCTATATTCAAATTCAAACCCTTGTGGTTGTTCTATATACACTTCTTCTTCAATAACACCATTTAATAAAGTTGTTTTCACATCCATCTGGTGTAACTTTCGCTTCATTTTGGCTTCAAGAGCTATGATGGCTCTAATAGAAGTGTATCTAGATACAGGATAAAATGTTTCTTCATAGTCAATAACTTCCTTCTAAGAAAATGCACGAGCCACAAATCTTTCCTTATGTTTTTCAATACTTCCATCTGCTGCATGTTTTATCTTGTATATCCACTTGGAGGATACCACATCTTTGTTCCTTGGTTTGGGAACTACTTCCCATACATCATTATTTATAATGTATCGGTATTCTTCTATAATGGCGTCCATCCATTCTTTCTTTTGAATGGATTCTTCAAAGAAAGTAGGTTAATTTTTTATGAGATCACACATCAAGGCCATATAGCTAGAGAATGGCTTAGGTTTCTTTCTTTGTCTCATGGTTTCTTCTGGGGCACCATACTTCTCTGCATCTTGAATAATTTCTCTTACCCAAACTAGATTTCTCTTGTGAGATGTTTTCATACGGGGAGATTCTTGATATTATATCATATCATGATCTTCTAGAATCTCATCATTAGGGGTAATTGTAAGTTCCTTCACGGGTTCTGCAACTCTAGGCGCTACAGGTTCTTCTTCATATACTTGTTCAAGATGGAATTTCCTTGATCTTTTGAGTGTTTCATATTCATCAAAGGTTACATCTCTGTTGATCCCAATAGGATGGTAACCTGGTATGTAAATTATGAAGGCCTTAGAGATCTCACAGTATCCAAAAAATAGTCCCTTATTTCCTGAAGGATCCAACTTAGTTCTCTTTTCTTTTGGAATGTGTACAAATACTGGACAACGAAATATTTGGAGATGGCTTACTTATGGCTTCTTTCTGGTGAACTTTTCTTTGAGAGTTTTGAATCCAAGTGCACTATGGGATAATCTATTTTGAACATATATTGTTGTTGTTGGCATAGGGGTAGACCCAAGGTTCAATGCTACAACAATGCACCAAAAAAACCCTAACTACCAGCCCTTTCGGCGACACCTGCGAAGCAGATGAAGTCTCACCCGAGGTAGAGGCAGGGGTGGTTGTGAGACTTAGGTGTCTGCAACCTTAGCTGGGAAACAGATCTGTGATTAGAACACTTAATAAAGCACTTAGCATCGTTAGTTCCTTAATATGTAACCAATAATCACTTCACTGGTAAAACAGAGCTTCACAACATTCTCAATGATCTTAACGTATTTAAGCACTTAGCATAAGAAAAAAGATAAGATTTGGTAGATCAAGAACTGAGCATATTCATATATATCATATCTAACATTATATCCATCATGAGCACTCAACATAAGCATATCTATCTAATCATATCAAAGAACTTAGAAAAAGAAGACACAAACATATCAAGACAAGGCACAAAGCAAGACAACACAGTGTTTACGTGGTTCACCCCCACCCCAGGGCTACGTCCACAACCTCTTCTTCTTTATTAGTGTATTCAATCTATTACAAGCACAAAGCCATCAAAACCCTTACTCCACATAGGATAGAAGATCTGCGTAGCTTGCTAGATCCTTCTTCCTTGCGTTACAACACAAAGCCTTCCACAACTTCTTACAACGACTTGCACTTATCTCTGCAAGTCTCACACAGGCACAAAGCACTTACAATTCACTCTAGCACTTAGCCTTAGCACTTTCGAACACATATATTGAACTCCCTTCTATCTAGCCTAGGCATCTATTTATATATTACAAAATAGGCATAAACATGGGTAAACCCATGGGCCGACATCCCATTCCCGTTACATTATCCCAAAAACCGAAAAAGGACCCAAAAGTGGGTCGAGATCCCATGATATCTACTTCATCTTGCACTCCTTCTTCAACAAGCTGTCGAAGTCCCAAAATAGGTCAACATGACCAATTTTATCCCAAAACTTGGTCAAGGGCCAACAGGCCCCCAACACTCACCTGTGACTCATCCCGAGTCACTCAGGTCTGATCAGTTCTTCTTCGAAGGTCTCGAGCTTCTTCGACTTGCTGCTTTGTTGTGGCCTCTTTCTCAGTGAACTCTTGGATCACTGCATCATTCACGGGCCCCTCTAGGCATTGTTCTACTACGATGACAACCTATTTGAGTTCTTCTCCTCGGCTCTCGACTTCTGTAAACAACAGGCATGCCTTGTATTACATGGGTTGAAGTCATTGATTTACTTCCATAACTCAGCTTTGAATTGTATGGATCTGCTGCTGGGCAGTGCATTGCTCTTGAGACCGCTTCATTCTTTCTACAGGTGATAGGGCCTTCAACTGCACCTGTAATGTGTCTATGTGCTGCTTTGCTTCTTGGAGCTGTGACTCCAATTCCTGTAACTAAGGATTCTTAGTGGGGTTTTCATATGTTTGAGCGCTCCAGTTACTCAGCTTCTTTCATTCCAAGGAAAGAGATTTTAATCTCGCAACTGCACTGCGGGAAGTTGCTTCTCCCTGGTCTCTTATTTTCTGAGGGGTCTCAGGCACAACGAGGAGCTCTAGGTCTGCGATGCACTACTGGATCTTATGGATTACTTCTTCAAGTTGTGCCACCTTCTATGGAACTTGGTCTTTGACCTTTACTTCAATGATTTTCATAGAGAGAACTGCTATATGAACCATTTCCTTAACTTCGAGTTTCTCTATGAGCAACTGTTCCTTTTCTTTATGTAGCTGGGATTTTTCTTCATCGAACCTCTCTTGCAGAGTAAGCTTCTTATGTTCGACAGTACTGGGTTGCTCTAGAAGGTATTCTTGTGCTTGAGCCAAAGCCTGGGTGGTGTGCACTGTCTCCTCCTATCCTTATTGAAGGCGAGATTCGACTGTATCAATGATCCGGTGGAGTTGAGCTGGCTCATCTCCTATTTCTGGTGTTCCTGCTGATAGAGGCGTAGTAGAAATTGCATGGTTAGACTGTAGTGCCTGCTGCACTTATTGAAGTTCAACCTTGATCCAAATGAACACCTCCTCCTTCTTAGCTTCCTTCTTCTCTTCTATCTCCAGTGAAGCATCGTTCAGTGCTGCAAATACGAAGTCGAAGTCATCTGAGGTGAGGGTGGTCTCAAACTTTGTTCTGGTTGCTTTCATTTTCTTCCTTAAAGAAGGTTTCGAAGGGGAAACCTTCCTTTTCTTTGAGGGGTCCTCCTTGTCTCTAGGCAGTGTAACCTTTCCTTTCTTCTATTCGAATTCTATGCCATCTATCTCTTCATCATCACCTCCTTGCTCAGGTGAGATAGAAGCAGTCTTCATCGAGGTATTGTGGACATCTTGGGCGTCTTCATTTTTCTTGGTCTTGCTCGGCCAAGTGTATCGTGCACTGCTTTTGGACTGTCAATATCAAATAGCTCTGCGAGGTCTGCTAGAACAAGGAGGTCTGTCGACCATTCCTTGGTAATATCTTCTAAGTCTTCCTCCATCAGCTTGTAGTATGCTTGCAACTATTGTTTATTCTCATCAGTAGGCTTTGTGATATAGATAAAATGGGGGTTCGCACTGAATTTAATCAAGGGTCTAAACCTATGGAGTGTGTTCGAGGTTATGCAAGGTTCAGAATGGATAGTGATATTCAGATCGTTGTAATAGGTGTGTAAGACAACATTTGATTTCCACTTCTTGTTCATGTCACTGGAGTACCATAACATATTGAACTTCGCGGCTAGTGGTTCAAATGGCTTGATGTCCGAGAAGGTTGCACCTTCCAGCATCTCCCATGAGATGAAAGTGATTAATATGAGAAGCCAACTGAAGTGGAACTCATATCCTTGGTCTTGTGCTTCCCTAAAGTCTAGTTCTAACTAGTTCACCAAGTACTTCACCCAATTCATGTGTAGGCCCTCTGCTCACTTCCCTGCGAGGTCGACTACAAATTTTGTTACTTGGGTGGTTTGGTTCTTGCGAACTAATTTCCCTACAATCAGTTGACAGGCTAGGCACACTGTGCCACTCTAGATAGAGGCTACCTTGTAGCCTCGTGTTCCCTTCTCTATGTCTCCATAAGTATCTTTATCCTCTGGGTGAGAGCGTGATCCGCGGTCTTTCCAAGGTAGAAATCCTGTGGTTCGGGGCCTTGCATGCTTAGCCCTATGATCTGATTGATCAATGTCGGATCCATTTTGATGTGGTGGTTCAACCACAAATAACCTCCATGATATCAATACAATAGTAATTTGATGCATGCATTCACCTCCTGGTGTCGCTCAAAGTGTGGAATCTTCATAACATTCAGTAGGGTGGACCGCACAAGGTTCTGGGCCCATGACTGAGGGGTAATATTTGAGTTCTTTCCTTTTGTTCTCATCAGATACTTATGTGGGGTGAGCATGCTGTAAACCTTCCTGTCGCCGAGGTTGAATTCGCTAAACTTCAACGTTGCGAGCTTATCCTAGTCAGTATGAATTGCACGCACCTCTTTCAAAAGGTATGCAGTGACCAACGCATATTCAAAGTCTCTAGGCACACTGTCTCAGTTTATTGTGTTGCTCAGAGGGGGTAGATAGGTAGGTAGGATGCTCAGAATAATATTAGCATTCGCTAAGTCATCCTTGTCCTTAGTTCACCTTTCACGGGATGGTCCATCTCCATGGGCAGTGGATGGAGAGGCCGACAATCCTCTCGTCAACGATGCTTGTATACCTGTATACACTCCTCTCTCCGACATGAATCTCTCTATCATCAAGTCAAGGAGAAATTTTATCACTGATTCTTCAACTGCGGTGAGATCGTCAGACATATGCGTTTGGGATTAAAATTACTAAGGTCACAATGGATTTAGACACTGCACTGGAATAATAGAAAGGGCGCAATGATCACAATATGCAATTCATTCAGTTTGTGGGCTTCAAATTCTCAGTTAGCAAAAGTGTTCTCTGTGCATGGCTTGAAGGGATAAGTAGGCAACTCGGAAATGGTTCACGTGCAACTGTTATGAGCCCCTATTAACTCTTGTTCGATCTGTTATGGCATGGTCCAACGGTTTGATGATGAACCTTTATTTATTTTCTATCCATTCGGAGCATAATTCGAATGGATATATTGGCCCCAACGACTATATTCCTTCGCCATGGTGAAGTGCCATGTGTCATTGTTACGATATCCCGACGAAGCTCCAATTCTACAAATTTTCTTTCTGTGAAGTTCCCTATGGAATCTTCTGTAACTTTTCAATCTTAGCCCTCTTCTTACTTATCTTTCTAGCCTTCTTTCCAGTGATCTTTGTCTCAGTAGTCTTTTTTCCATTTTGATTCTTATCGTCTTTTAACATAGTCACCGCGTATTTTTGATATTATTTCCTAGGATTCAGGGGTAATACCTCCTATTTATCTAGAGTAAGTACTTAAGTATTCTAGTAGTCCTCTGATGCTCCTACAACTTCGACATCAGGGTCTCTAGTGTCAAATAACTTTGATCTATTCTCTTGTTCTTCAATCAATTGTGCAATCCTTCTAGTCATGAAATCTTTTAAGTCTTGTTTCTTCTGCTCCGAGGCTTATTCTTATTCCTTTCATCTATATTGAACTCTGTCAATCCAATTTTTTCCTATTAACATGGTAAATGGGGCATTGTCTTCAATAAACTTAATAATCTCAAAATCTTCCTCTGTCAAAGTTCCATTAACGTTCATAGGTATCTGAGCGAGCTTCCCACATAAGTTTACCAGCTTTCCTCTATATAGTCTTATTCCTCCTAATGAAGGGATCATAATAGGCCTTTCTATAGATTCCCAAGTTCTTTCTGTCATGATATTCACTTGTGTTTCCTCATCTAGAACACAGTCAATGTCGAAATCCCCTATTCTTGCTTCAAGGCACTCCTTGTCTTTACTAATCTCTGATAGTCTAACATGTCGATGGTCATTCAAGGTGTCTTTCATATATAGTAATTCCTTCTCTGATTCTTTCTGGGGCTCTACTATAGCCTTAGTTTTTGGATCTGGATTAGGGTTTTCTTGTCTTATGTTCATACTTTCAATCTTAGAAATCATTCTGGGGAAATCCAACACTTCATGGTCCATAGCCTTACGGAAAAGACAACTAGATCTTCTTCCAAGGCATTCCTTAGCAAGATGTACTGGTCTTCTGAAACTATAACATAGGGTCAATCCTCTCTTTCTTTTAAATTATCCCCAACCTCTCATGTACTGAGCGCTAGGATCATATGAGCTAACCTGCAATAATTTATTTCTAGGATCCTGCATCCATTTTTTAGTCCAAACATATTTTCTATGCATAGGTATAACATATGTTTCATGATTCTTATTTAGATCAAACATTCTTTCATCTATTAGTGCCCTAGTTTTTAAGTTAGGACATAATCTGTCAATCATATCTATATCCATACTCTAGGAACGAAAAATTTCACTTATCTTACTTTTACAGAGCACAAAGCTTCCAGATCTAAAACTTTTAACTATTCTTATCTTTATCAGAGCACAGAGCTTGCAGATCTTACCTCTTTTAATCAGATGTTCTTGCTTTTACTTTTCTTAAAGTGCCAAGCATTCAGATCTCACTTCTTTCCTTTAGATCTGATCTTCTTTCTTTAGATCGAGTTTCTTTCTTTCAAATCTAACCTTCTTTCTTTAGCAAAGATATTTATAAGTCAAGTAGAACACTGCGCACTAGGGCACAGATCTACACACAGAACTTTCACAATTTCAGGATGAATCTTTGCACAAAGCTCCCCCTTTCTTAGTTCCCAGCAATCACAGTTTCAGGTCTCGACAACGGAACCATTTGTTGGCATAGGGGCAGACCCAGGGTTCAATGCTAGAACAACACACCAACAAAACCCTAAGTACCAGCCCTTTTGGAAACACTTGTGAAGCAAATGAAGTCTCACCTGCGGTAGAGGCAGGGTTGGTTGCGAGACTCAGGTGTCTGCAACCTTAGTTGGGACACAAATCTGTGATTATAACACTTAATAAAGAACTTAGCACAGTTAGTTCCTTAATATGTAACCAATAATCACTTCACTGGTAAAACAGAGCTTTGCAACATTCTCAATGATCTTAACATATTTAAGGACTTAGCATAAGAAAATAGATCAGATCCGGTAGATCAAGCACTGAGCATATTCATATATATTAGATCTAACATTCTATCCATCATGAGCACTCAACATAAGTAGATCTATCTAATCATCTCAAAGAACTTAGCAAAAGAAGACATAAACATATCAAGACAAGGCACAAAGAAAGACAACACAATGTTTACATGGTTCACCCCCACCTCGGGGCTACATCCACCAACTCTTCTTCTTTATTAGCATCTTCAATCTGTTACAAGCATAAAGCCATCAAAACCCTTACTCCGCACAGGATAGAATATTTGTGCAACTCGCTAGATCCTTCTTCCTTGCGTTACAACACAAAGCCTTCCACAACTTCTTACAATGACTTGCACTTATCTCTGTAAGTCTCACACAGGCACAAAGCACTTACAATTCACTCTAGCACTTAGCCTTAGCACTTTCGACCACATAGATCGAACTCCCTTCTATCTAGCCTAGGCATCTATTTATATATTACAAAATAGGCCTTAACATGGGTAAACCCATGGGCCGACATCCCATTCCTGTTACATTATCCCCAAAACCCAAAAAGGACCTAAAAGTGGGCCGAGATGCCGTGATCTCTGCTCCGTCTTGCACTCCTTCTTCGATAGGTTGTCGAAGTCCCAAAATAGGTCAACATGACCACCAAGGTTATCCCAAAACTTGGGCAAGGGCCAACAATTGTTCTTTCTACTTCTTGCTACTTCTACAATTGTGAATCATAGTCTTTACTGCTCAAAACAACTTTCTAGGGATTTTGATAATTTACTATTTTTAGCAGTTTTTCGGGTCCTAAACTTCCGGAGCCGTTTTGAGGCCCTAAACGACGTTTTTTGGGGTATGTTGCGGTTGCAAAACTTCATCATGACATTTTGTGCAACTATTGTAGTCCTCGAATAGATCTTTCCAAAGGGCTATCATACGCCTAAAACTAAGATCATATGAAAAAGTTACAACCCCGGGAAGTTGATGTACTGACTTACCCAAACAGAGCCCACATGACTTTTGGCGCTTCATCTCCTAGGGTTAGGTTTTTAGATTTTTAGGGTTTTTGAAACTCCTGTTTATTGTAAAAAGGCCTTGATATCCTCATGGTAATCATCTTCTAGTGAATGAGCGCAGCCGCCACATCTCTTCTCAGAGATAAGCTGCCACCATTCCAGCAAACTTGTTTTCCACTACATTTTATAGTTTCAACTTATTTCCTTATTGAATACAAAACCGGTTTTATTGTATCTCTATTATTCTGTGTTAAGCATCTGGTAATAATATGTAGTCATTTTGTTATGCTCATAAAATACAGATCAAAATGTTTCAACACTAGACTAGCATGTGGCCAAAGACTAGTGAAAAATTGAAAAACATATTGCTGTAGAGTTTTAATTGTGTTGAATTTGGGGAAAAAGATGAAAGTGTGAAAACCCCCCAATTTCTAGGTGAAATTCTAAGTTAAATTCCACTCAGGGATGTTGAATTCACAAATACTAGCATCAATTTGATGGGTATAGGGTTGAAATCAGCCATGAGAATCTAAGTTTGGAGCTTTCATAGTGGACCTATGTAAAATTCTCTTTGAAATTACATATACCCATCAATAGCCCAGATCACATTTGATCTTGGAACCAATGGTTTAGATTCATTGTGGATTTGGTCAAAAAATTCTAAGTTAAATGAGTTCACCAATGGATAGTTAAATGAGTTCATTGATGGAAAGAAAAATTAATTTCTCCAATGGAAAGTTAAATGAGTTCATCGATGGGAAGAAAAAATTCAGTTCACCATGGGGAAGAAAAAAAATTAGTTCACCTAGGATGAGTGTTGGCACCCCAAGTTTTGGGTAAGTTTGCACGCACACATTATATTCATGCATGCACTTTAATTTTGCATGCACATCAGTAGTTGCGTGATGGATGGAATAAGGAGCATGTGCCAATAAAAGTTCAAAATTGTGCACTAAATATTGAAAATATACCGCATGCATGCCAATTCAGAAGAATATATTTAGGAATATTCCTGAATGATGAACCCAAACAACATGAGAGATCATGGGGTAGATGATGGACACATTGGCAAGTTTGTTGGCACTTCCATGCTCCAAATAGGTTACATGGGCTGCATGTAGGTGGTAGAAGTGAGCGGAACTGTAAATCACTAGAACAGGTGGAGCAAATGCGAAAGAGATAGAGTGCCAAAGTGGAGAGGAGAAGGAAAATGAGCAACAAAGAAAAAGAAGAGAGGATCAAAAGTGTGAAATATAAGAGAATTCAGTCTGAGTTTTGCATGAATCATGTTATGAGTCTTTGTAAAAATTTTGTATGAGGATATAACATTCCTTGATATAGATGGATGTCAGTGGCCTCCCACCTATTCCAACTGGCTCATTTTGGCATTTTTCCAGTTTGGCATTTTTTCCCTATTTTTTGGGTCCCTGACTTCGGGGGCCATTTTGAAGCCCTAAACAACATTTTTATGGCTCGACACAGTCAAAATGTGGATAAATTGAATTATGATGGAAACATGTGTAGTCCTCGGATAGACCTTTCCAACGGGATATCGTGCAGCTAAAATGGAGATTGTATGCAAACGTTACGACCCTGAGAACTTGATGTACTAGCTTACCCCAATGGGGCCCACATGAATTTTGGCACTTCATCTCCGAGGGTTAGGTTTTTGGATGTCTAGGGTTTTGGAATTCATTTTTATTGTAAAAAAAGGCTTGGAGAGCCTCATTGTAACCATCTTCTTGTGAATGAGCATAGACATCACATCTCTTCTCAGAGATAAGCCACCACCATTCTAGCAAGCTTGTTTTTTGCTACATTTTATAGTTTCAACACATTTTCTTATTGAATAGAAACCAATTTTACTATATCTTTGTTATTGTCTATTTGTTATTCTTGTGTCTCTATGTTAAGAATGATAATAATCTTTATTCATTTTTGTTCTTCTAATAAAATCTAGATCAATGGTATTAGAGCAGTCTGCTCCTTGTCATTCTTAATGCATGTCCCCGACAAGGTCAGGGTACAAATAATTGGGTCTCAAGCTTGTTTCTATTGAATAAAAAATCTGTCACACACCCAAGAAACCTCTAATGGTGGGAGAAAAGAAATATGAAGGGACAAGATATCCTTTCAAAATGTTTCTCAAGGAAGCCCTCATGCAACAGAGGAACGAAATGATGGATAGTTTTGTGCAAATCCTTTGGTGGCTACCAACAGACGACACATGTTCCTAAAACAACAACATTTCCCCCTTCAAGGTACAAATAAACTTTGATATTCCCATATTTTAAGTTCATATAGATACAGATGTTGTAGACAAATGGTTAAATCTTCTAGAAGGGTATTTTCCTATCCATAACTTTTCAAACATAGAAAAGATTACGTTTGCGCTCCTCAAAGTCATCCCCCATGTCAAATATTGGTGGGAGAATTTCTGTGAGAAAAAGGAAACAAAGGAACCCTCATTATTTATAGTCATGGTCACCTAGGAGTCCTTCAGGGACGCTATCAAGGAACAATACTACCCTATTGGAAGTTATGACGACTTGTATACAAAATGGACCACACTACGAAAGGAAAGAGACCAAGAAGTTCCATAGTTCAAAATTATCTTCCATACCTTGCGCACCAAGTTGGGTATCAAATATTCTGGGTGACATATAGTACTCAAGTATTGAAGTGGTCTGCATAGATACATCCAGGCAAAAATGGAGTTTTTGGACATCTCGTCCTTGGGCATGGCCTATCGATATGTCATCAAAATCGAGAAAAATATTAAACAAAAGATGTGATGATTTGGGCCTGGGAACCCCTCACATTAGAAGAAAGTAAAGGGAAGCCCCAACCCATAGAACAAAGGAAAGAGAAAATATGGACAAACTCCAGACAACTAGTCTAGGCCACAAGAAAAGAAGGACAACCAAAAGACAAAGAAAGATATCGGGAAGTGGTGCAACTTCCATAAGAGCCCCTGGAATAACATTGTTTATTGTCGCTCCAAGAAATCATTGGTGGCTGAGGTGAAAGCCTCTAAATAATATGTGGGTTTCGACTCTGAGTTAGAACCAAAAACGGGGAGATAGATCATTGATGTGGAACCCAATTCCATTGTTGCTACCACCAAGTTCCAACCTATTGAACGAGATGAGCCAGAAGAAGGTGAACGCCTCTTTCATTCATAGTTGTGGGTAAAAGGAACCCCGCTACACTTTATTATTGATAGCGGTAGATAGAAGAAACTCATATTAGAAGAGGTCATCAAGTGGTTAGCCCTATTGATAACATTGCACCTGCAACCCTACACCATTGGATGGCTCCACCAAGGAAGCGATCTCCACGTTAGCCAACAATGTCGCATGTCATACGACATCAAGCCCTTAAAAGATGAGGTATTGTGCGATGTTTCTCTTCTCAAAGTTTGTAATGTTCTTTTGGGACAACATTATTTATGGAAACTTCATGTTGTATATGAGTTTAGGCATCAGAATGTTATTATTACTTTGAACAAAAAATTATATAGGATACCTGAGGCAGTCCCACCTAGTGTTATTTCCTTGATCTCTGCCAAGTAATGCAAGAAGGTCATATCTCATACTGAGAATTTTTTCTTCTTCGTGATTCTCTCTCAGAGTGAGAAAAATATTACAACCACATCCAGGGCTTCTGCGATGACCTCTCCACACAACAAAAGAAAGTGGACAAGGTTGTGGCAGAATACAAAGATATCTTCTTCTCACCTACCAAGGTACCTCTGCACTGTCAGGTCAAGCATCCCATCGATATGACCCCCGATGAATTTCTTCCCAATGGGCCATTCTACCACCACTCTTTGTTATATAATGAGGAGATTAAGTGACAAATCAAAGAACTGTTGCACAAGGGGCACATCCATCCTAGCTCATTGCCTTGTGGGAACCCAATCATGTCTGTGCAAAAGAAATATGGGACCTAGTGAATCTACATTGATTACTGAGCCCTAAATAAAATATCAATCAATAACTGGTACCCAATTCCCATAATCATCGATCTCCTTGATCATCTCAAGGGGGCCAAATACTTTAGTAAGATTGATATGAAGTTTGGCTACCACCAGGTCCCCATGGAACATATAAATGTATGGAAGACAGCCTTCAAGTAAAAAGAAGGTATTTTTGAATGGTTGGTCATGCCCTTTGGTTTGAAAAATCCTCCAACAAATTTCATGAGGATGATGGATGATATATTGCGACATTTCACCAATACTTTTGTAGTGGTGTATCTAGATGACATCCTCATCTACATCAATACTTGGGCAGAACACTTACATTATATTCAGTAGATTCTACACACCCTCTGGGAGTACAAGATATATGCCAACTTGGAAAAATTATCCTTTGGCATGGACCTGGTCCAATACCTAGGCTACATCGTGGATCAACATGGTGTGCATGTGGATCTAGCTAAGATCCATGTCATCCGTGACTAGCCAGCCCCAACCACACTCACTGAGATTCGAATCTTCTTAGGCCTTTCCATATTCTATCGCAGGTTCATGTTGTGATTATCCCATATTGCATGGGCCCTCAGCCAAGTAACCAGGGGTGGTGGTAAGAAAATATTTGTGTGGGGCTTGTCCCAACAACAAGAGTTTGATGATTTAAAGTATAACTTGTGCTTAGCCCTAGTACTTTCATTACCAGACCTGCAACAACCCTTTGATATAGAGATAGATTCTTCGGACTATATTGTGGTCTCAGTTCTCACTCAACATGACCACCTCGTGGCCTATCATAGTGAGACACTATCAGATGATTTTTGTAAGTACCCTAATTAAGACAAAGAAATGTACTCCATTATGCAAGCCTACCTCCAGTGTAGACATTAAATTATTGGGAAGGAGACATTCATCCACACGGATCATAAACCACTACAGTTCATGCAAACACAAGTAAGTAGTCCACATACTTGCAACATTTCCACCTCAATATCATGTATAAAATAGGTAGTACCAACCGAGTCTCTGATTTCCTTAGCTTACCTCCAGTCACGACACTCCCGTGGTGCTATACTCTTACAACCACGAGACCTTTGGATGGACCAACCTCTATGAGACAGAACCTGACTTCGCCACCACATACCAAATGTTGGGCACAAACTCAGTTGTCTCTATTTTCCATCTTCAGGATAGGATATTGTGTCGACTAGGCCATATCTTCTTTCCATCAAGTGAGTGAGTGAATATGATTTGGGAATCCCACTACAGTCAGGTGGCAGGACACTTCGACGTCAAAAAGACAGTGAAAGTGTTTCAAAAACATTTATACTCATCGAAACTTTGACAGGATGTCAACAAGTATATCAGGTCCTGCATTGCCTATGCTATTGACAAACCGACCACTAAGAAGTAGGGTCTATACACCCCCCTTCCTACTCCTAAAAAGTCATGGGAATCCATCTCTCAATGGACTACATTTCATGCCTTCCATCCACCAAGAGGGGAAATGACTGTGTCTTTTTAGCTGTTGATCGCTTTTCCAAGATGGTGATCCTAGCCGCCTGCAAGAAGAGCATCACAACAGAGGCCACTACCAAGATCTTATTTGAATGATTTTGGGTACATTTTGAAATCCCACAAACCATTTTCTTATCTCGTGACATTCAGTTCCTTATCACATTTTGGTCGAGCCTCTGGTCACTACTAGACACCAAGCTCACCAAGTCCACTTCCTTCCAACCCCAGACAGATGGCCAAATTGAGGTCAACATTCAGATGATAGCGAATATCCTGCACATGTACAATTCAAAGCACCCCCGCACATAGTATGAGAGTCTTCCCTATGTTCAACATAACTACAATAGAGCCCTATATATCTCAACCGACCACAACCCCTTTTAGGTCAGGATGGGATTCCAACCATTGGGTCCCATGGATGTTGCACTACCTCTTGCAGCTACCCCATCCGATTCATCACTTGATCCAACTGAAGCTGACAAAGCCTCCTAGTTCATTGAGAGGATATAGTACATCTTCCAATAGGTTTAGGATATTTTACAACAGTCTAATGCCAAATACAAGCAATTCCATGATCAACACTGGGTGCCAAATAAGTTTCAGGTAGGAGACAAAGTGTGGTTACACTTGCAAAAAGAACACCTTCCAGGGCCCCATCGGAAGCTTTACCCACTCTGTTAACGACCTTATACCATCACCAAGGCTGTGGGTGACAATTCTTTTGAGCTCAACATTCCTCCTTTCCTTGGCCTACACCCAATATTCAATGTGGATATCTTTCGGCCATACTTCCCACCATTGTTGGACACCTCAGAGATAACAGAACAATTGACACCAATAGAGCTCAACCCTAACCACATGAAACAGGAATCCAATGATCATATTTTGGAAACACATCTCAAGGGAAATTTCCAGCAAAGGATCCAACTTTATCGAGTTGTCAAAGAAGGGAATCTCCTGCACCAAGGCAAGTGGCTCACCCGAGGCCAAATTCAACATAAATTTCCTCATATTATAGTCTCACTCAAAGAAATGGAGAAAAATTATTTAAAAGGGTGGAGGATTGATCCATATGTATTTTGGTGGCCTCCCACCTATTCCAACTGGCTCATTTTGGTAGTTTTCCAGTTTGGCAGTTTTTTCCTAGTTTTCGCGTCTCTGATTTTCGGAGCCGTTTTGAGGCCCTAAAAACGTCTTTAGGGATCACCACAATCAAAATATATATGGATTCAAGTATAATGGAAACATGTGTATTCCTCAGATATAAATTTCCAATGGGCTATCATGCGCCTAAAACAAAGATCGTTTGAAAAATTTACGACCCCGGGAAGTTTATGTACTAGCTTTTCCCAATGGGGCCCACATGACTTTTGGCGCTTCATCTCCTAGGGTTAGGTTTTTATATCTATAGGGTTTTGGAATTCTTGTTTATTGTAAAAAAGTATTGGAGAGCCTCATTGTAACCATATTCTTTTGAATGAGCGCAACCGTCACATCTCTTCTCAGAGATAAGTCGCCACCATTCTAACAAGCTTGTTTTCTGCTACATTTTACAGTTTCAGCACATTTTGTCATTGAATAGAAACTATTTTTACTGTATATTTTCTATTGCATCTCTATGTTAAGAATAATAACAATTTGTATTCATTTTTGTTCTATTCATAAAATCTGGATCAGTCCTATAGAGATTTTATAATGGAGTTAGTCTAGTGGCATGTGCATAATCTGAATAGAGAGTCCATAACAAATTGTAGTGCATAACTTGTATAATGTATTAGAGCACATGGATCTATTCCTATTGCATTATGAGTTCATTGATGTGTTCATTCTACCATTCAATAGAGATAATATAAATATACAGTTCTCTCTAGCTATCGTTGTGTTTATTTTGATTTTAATGGATGAATGTGTTAATGGTGTATGTTGTTAGTACATTAATGAGATTTGATGAAATGTATAAATGCTATCCAGAATGGCTTCATGGTATGATTTATGCCTTCATCTCCAACACAATACCATATGGTCTCTATGATTCTCATGGCATCTTGGGTGAGACCTTCTTTGTTCCTTGAATGAATATTAATATGTCAATGCCTTGGGGTATTGTTGGTT
The DNA here is from genome assembly GCA_009831015.1 of Picea engelmannii. Lineage (NCBI taxonomy): Eukaryota > Viridiplantae > Streptophyta > Pinopsida > Pinales > Pinaceae > Picea > Picea engelmannii. The sequence continues at coordinate 105,321 of ML798249.1, read as the reverse complement.
AACTGTGGATGAACCCTGGGTCATCAACCCCCTATTGGTAGGAATGATGAATGTAAGTGAGCCAACAAATGGTTTCTTTGTCGGGACCTGAAGGTTTTTTATTGCATCATGAAGGGAGAGAATGAGGTGGAATCCATCTTAGGAGAAAATACAAGACTGGTTAACTGTGAAGGAAGATGAGTGTTATCACCAAAAAATTTCTCACAACAATACAGGAAATGGTTGAAGATAGTACCAACACAAAATATTAATTAGCATACCCTAAGAATTTACCTAACCTATTCAACAAGAAAAACTATACAAAATAGTTATTGAGTTTCAGCGCAATTCTCCCAAAACTGACTTGTTCAAGCCAACACAATGTTGAATGCACATAATACATGACTCACATGAATTTCTCCACAATAAGTCATGTTTATGCACAAACAACACATTAATGAAATTGGTTGGGCCTCAACCACTTCCAGATTGGACTGTACTTAGAAAAGACACTCAAATTAGCATGGAATCTAGCCTTGGGGATATTGACAGAATGGGTACTACCTCCAAAGGAATATCATTCACACTACAAACACGTTATGAAAAATCTTGCATTGGTCCTACAAATATATGACCAAGGTATGCAAACAAAACATAGTAATTTTGATTATTTTTATGCTATTCATTTGGTTTTGGAGAAGCCATCATGCTCTTAGAGCCTCTTGAGCATTCATAGAAAGTGTTGCACTTATATCCTCTTGATAGGTTTTAAAATCAAGTCTTTAGCATTGTATTTCCATTTTCCATTGTTAGAAGAAGAGAGATTTGTATTTGGTGGATTCAAGAGCCCCCCCAAGGAGGAAAAGGGGAATCATAAGTCCCCATACTTCTCCAAGTTTTATCAATTCAAATATCAATCCTTTTGGTAGCTATCCCTTGTGTCTCTTTTATGCATCCATTTGAAGTTTTGACATGCTTAGTTTAGTGTTTATTTCTTGTTATTTACTTTCTTTTTTTTCTCTCTAGCTGAACCACTAATAAACTAACTCATTTATGTGTTGTCTTGTTGGCCTAACAAGGCAATTGACCTTCTTGTTTTTTCTCACTCTAGTGCCCAAACAAGCACAACATAATGGTGACCATACTAGGGATGTGGATCAAATTCTTCCCCAATTAGGATATTATAGATTTCTTTCTAACTTATTTGTGTTTTTAGGGATTAAAATCGGCCTAGTCTAACCCTTAGATGCAATAATTGGGACTCTAATCAAGAGAGCTCAATTTAAATTGCAATCTCGACATTTCTTTGTTTTTGTGCGGGTTTGTGAAAAACAGACACGTAGGCCACATGGAATTGTGCACTTTATATCTTTTCATTTAGTGAAGATTGTACACTGTGCATGACTATCTCAACTAGAAGCTGTGCATAAATATTCTTTCCCACTGATTGTATGGCTTGTTGAGACGAATTTCACCAAGTAGGCTAGGTTTATTTTTCAACACTTTGTAAATCCATAAAAAGTAGGTTTTGAGTTCTTTATTGCATAGGTACTTATCCGCACATAGAAATTTAGAGGGATAAAAAGAACCATTACATTTTCCCCTTTTCTTTTTTCCACATGGATGGATTAGTATAGCATTTGAACTTCATAATTAAATATTTTCTTTTACAAATGATCACATTAAATCGTGACTAGGATACTATTTTGACACCTTTGAGTATTCTCTTTCCCTTGCACCTTTGAGCGATCTGGGGGAATCAGAAAGAGGGTCTCTTAATAAATCTCCACCTCCCAAGTTTAAATAATCAACCAATTAAGAGAGGGAAATACCTCTTAGTTTTCTTTTTTGAAACACAATCTTAAAATATTTGGAAGGTCCCATACATTCCCACATGTTTTCAATATTAGAATAGTTTCAAGTTTTTAAGAAAATAACCTAGGAAGTTTAAAGAATTTGTAAGAGCCCATACATGCCCACATGTCTACAATCTAGGGATAGTTTCAAAGATTTCTTAGATTAGATAACATTCTAGGAAGATTAAGGGATCAAGAGTAAGGACCCACATGCTCACCATGCTAGTGCTCTAGGGATTCTAAAATTTGGCAAGGATTGTTTTTAAATTTATTAAGTTAGAGATAAACAATATTTGTAAAGGACTAAGCAATGTCCACATGTTAATATTTTGATCACTAAATTATTGAAAATCATTTTCCACCATCACTTATTTCAAAAAAAAGCACCTCACCACACACAAAATTTCTATTGTATACTTGGAGTCATATATGATCTTCTCTCGTGCCCATAAGCAATATCAGATAATCCAAAATACTTCATATATATTTGGAATTTTTCCACACCCTTTTAATCAATGAGGTTGGTCCATGACCAAAATATCATAACCCATTTCACATCCTAAAAGAAACCATTGAACAACTCATCTTTAACCTCCACAGGAGGAGCACAAAATAAATTTTTAGTCTAAGTTAAGATTTTAGAGATAGGAATCCAAATAAATTCCCATCATCATTTCTCATTGCAACTTAGAACTTATGAAATAGGATACCAAAATCCTCTAAATCAAGCATTCTGACATCATAAGGAAGGGGGATACTTGTGAAGGATTGAAGGTATAGGTCCAGTTGTTCTATGGGTGCCTCCTTGGGTCACCCAACCCTCGTAGAATAAATTGCACATGTCCTAAAACACTTATCGTCCTTCCTATCAAAAATCATTGGACCTTACAAAAGAAATAAAAAAATGAGGCATGAACCCACCGGAAGAGGAACCAGTGAAGGTATGAATCAATCAGTTATAATGATGGTTGAAAGGGACATATCCAAAAATTAATAGTGATATTTCCCAACAACCATTCAAAATCTGATTGGGTGTCATTGTTTCCAACAACCACCACCTAGGTGGAAAACCTATATTTGGGCACTAAGTTACCTCGATCAAGCAGGACATTTATTCTTAGGCAAAAAATCTAAATGTTGTATTTGATTGAGGTAACTTAGTGGTCAAATATAGGTTTTCCACCCAGGTGGCAGTTGTGGGAAACAATCACACCTCAATCAGATTTTGAATAGATGTTGGGAAATATCACTAGTACTTTTGGGATATGCTCCCTTCACTGCTCATTATAACTGATTGATTCATACCTTCACTAGTTCCTCTTCTAGTGGGTTCATGCCCCACTGTTGATTTCTTTTGGAAGGCCCAATTATTTTTGATATGAAGGACGATAATTCTTTTAGGATACGTGCAATTTATTTTATTCCCCCACGCAGATAAACCCCAAGCCATCTTACATTGCTCTATGTTTTATGTATGATTTCTAGTTTTGATTACATGCATCTTTAAAACATTGTTGAGATAGTCCACATTTACAAAATAACTTCCATTTATTTCTCTCACCAAAAAATTACACACATTTTCACTTAGTCCAATACCATAGGGGAACCATGGAATCACCATAATTCTAGACACATGAGAAACCTCCCTCCCATCTTGGGAGGTGTCCCTAATTTGGCCAACAGATCAACTCAGTCATCACATACACCACTAAGTGCAACTATTTTAGGATCTTCTTTGTTTGGTTCCCCCTTGCGTGACACCAATATGCAAAGAAACCCACCCACTAGTCCTCTGCCACAAGTAGGAGTATCTCAACCTTATTTGCAAGGTACAAGCTCACAACCTTCCTCACAAGGAAAAACTTCTGAAACTTCATGCGCCATGTCTCACACCCCTCATTCCATTCCATATTTGGCATCACTCCATATCCCGGATTTGATCAAATTAATGAATGACCCCATATTACATGACCCCACTTGACCAAATATGCTCACCAAGCTACCTTTTGACATCCTAAAGTTTGAAGGCAATCCCAGAGAAGACCCAACTTATCACATCATGTCTTTTCACTTGTGGTTCTATTCCAATAGTATTGTGGAAGATTCCATTTGTTTTAGATTGTTCCAAAGAATAGTTACTGGTCCATCTTCCAAATGGTATGTCAATGAGAAATCAAGGTCCCACACGACCTTTGAATCCTTGGCCAAATCCTTCATGTCGTTATTTCAAATCCTTGTCTATCATGAAACTGGTTTGGAAATTCTCTTAAAATTCAAACAAATCACAACCATCCATATCGTTGATCATATTCATGAATGGTGTAGGAGAAGAAGCATTTGTAAGGATTATACCACCCCCCAACAACAACTAGATTGGTTCCTCAAATCATTAGTCCCTGTCATTGCCAAAGATGTGGCTACATCCTTTCCTCAAACTGAAGACAATTCAATCACAAAGGCCCAAAACATTTGTTTGATTTACTCCCAATTGGCGTACCTATACATCATATTTCTATATGCTCCTCATCCTCTTCCCTATGGTGAGGAAAAATTTGGAATATCACATGTTTCAGATCGACTAATTGGGTCCATGGTCCATTTTAACCCATATGCTCAATAAATACCCATGTTTGGGGCTGACCAATACCATCATCCATACGGGAGGAACCCATATTATCCTCCCCCCACCCCTCAAATCCCTTTTATATCTCCTCCTACTCCCTTGATGGGAGGACATGTAAGTGTACCCCTATCGAACTAAGTCCAAGTACCACTTCCAAGTCCACAACATGCAACTCCATTAATGGTGGTGTCACATCCACCTCCTACACTCAATATATTCCCCCCACTAGGTAATTCATATTACTCTTTCCCTGGTCCCCCCCATCCTTTTCCCCACCACATGGAAAATAATAGGTAGGTGTGAATTTTATTCAAACTTATCCTATTTGGAAAGTCAAATCCTTTGAATAGTTAAATACTTCCAATCCCCCTACTCAATCCAATACCAACAAAAATAAAGGAAAGAACAAAAATAACACCAAACAGGGGCAGGGGGGAAACCCTCTGCAACAAAACACCCTAGTAGGGGGCAACCAGAACCATGGTAACCGAAATTCCCAAGGGGGTAGTAACAATGGACTAAAAAGACAAGGGAAAAATAAAAACCTCAGGACCAATTTCCCTTTCACACTTTGTGGTGATTAAAATCATTATACTCACCAATTCCCTCAAATTGTCTATTTCAAATGGATGAACGAATCCATGAATCCACCAAGGCCCCCTACCCCACAAGGACCACTATAAGTCCCTCAAAAATACATGTAGCCAAAAACCCCTACGATCCTAGAAAATCTGTTTCCCCGCCAAGGAGTCATAAATACTCAATGAGAGCCAGTTTTCCCCCACAACAATTGGGATAATATCCCAACCCAAAACACACTCAATAAGGGAATTTGACTGATCACAACATTCTTCTCAAAAAAGAAGAAATATTACTAAAAACATGCATCTATCAGTATGGCATGCCTATCGACTCAAATATGACCACCTTGATCTCACCCCAATTAACTACAGGACAACCTTTGACAATAAACCATCCTAGCACAAAAAAAACAACTTGTGTACCCCACGCACCTTTGTGCAAGAATGTACACAACCCCCATTCTAGGGAAGACACAATTATAGTCTCATTGATGATCTTGCTCAATCCCTAGTTGCTATGTCAATGTTATAGGTTCTCCAAACATGCCCTTCACAATGAAAGGAAATTTCTCTCACAATTGGGGTATTCAACCCATCAGGCACTCATTTGATCAATTTTTATTTGGATAATGTCGAACCATGTCTTCCCTCATTAGTCACTTTCCAAATTTCAATCAAAATATGAAATATAATCATACATCGATGCATCAATGTTGAAGGGGAATCTACATGTATTATATCCAAAACAATGTGACAACAATTCAGATCACACGAGCTCATCCCTTCATCTATTACTCTTTGAGCATATGATGGTTGTCCATCCCAACCTGAAGGCCTCTACCAGAATGTTGTTATAACCCTAATTTTCACAAGACAAGCTTACCTGGCATCAGGCCATCTCAGATTCCTTCTTTGCCAAATAACTGTTGAACAACTCTTCTTAAAAACACTTTTTATAAAGGCCCACATGCCTTACTCTATTACTGCATGCGTGTACACACTCACTAACCCAAAACAACCCGCATGTACCTACAAAATCACGAAAAAAGGAAAGTTGTCGACGGAACACACAGCTTTGGGTGAGTTAACTGAACCTTCTGTCCATGCATGGCCAAGGGTTCGTCCAAATACCTAGCTTATTCTAGCCTATAAAAGAAGGGTTAGGGGTCCCATTTGGAGGAGGAGAATCATAGTAAAAAAACTATACCCAATTGCATATTCCCTTTGTCCCAACCCTTTAGACTTCCTTGTGCAAAGAGAAAGATAGAGAAAATAAGTTGGAGGACAGTAGAAGAGGAGCCCAGGAATAGGTTCATGGAGCAATGGCTAGCTTCATCATTGTAAGTTGATTTGTTGAAGTTAATAATAAAGAGATACTTTTCCTGTCCCACCATATGAGGTTTTTATGATTTATTGTATACTTGTTTATTGAAATCTCTAACCCATTAATCTATAGATCAAATGCATGCGGAGTTTGTTGTTTGTTTTATGTGAATGCAGGTCGGCCTTGGGAGGAGAGATGAAATCAAAAAATGATCAAGCATAAGGAGGGATCTACATCAAACGCCCATAATAAGGTATGCTCATTTAATTATGTATTTGCTTAATAATAATGGGGATTAGGTCTAGGACAATTGTAGAAAGTAGAGATCTTTAGGTCTTTTCTGCATGCATAATCTAACCCTAAGTGCTAGTCCGTAGAGGGATTTTCCACTCAAAACAGAATTGGTGACCGTACTGGGGAAGTCTCTAGGGTTCTTGGGGATATTTTTGGGTATTTTTAAGAATTGGTTTCATTTTCCTGTTTTTAAAGTTTCTACAAAATTCTGAGCTAACAGAGATTTTGGTGTTCCATACTAGTTATCCCTATTTCTTTGCTTGACTGTAATTTTTTTTTTCAAGACCCACAGAGGTACACACAGGCTGCATAAGGTTTACAAGCGTGTACTTGCGCCCTGCATTCTCACAGCCCACGCATACACGCTAAATGAGGAAGTGATAGTTGCGTGTAGATTTCAAAAAATTTCTTTTAAAGAGGCAGTCATCCTCTTCCCTATCATAAGTAGTCCTTCTCAGGGGTTTTTTGGAACTCTTTCTAGTCTTTGTTGCTTGCAGTTTGTAGCTTAGGTTTCAACTCGGATTGGTTTGTTCTATGAAGTTTTCCTTTATTTGTTTTCTTTTTCTATTAAAGTAAGTGGTTGAGTCTTCAAGAGATTTTGGTTTTCAGTACCAGTAATCTCTGCCTAGGCTGGGTTGCTTGGATTTTTGTTTTTGTCTCAGATTCAGGGATACACGTGGCCTGTATAAGGCCAGCACGCATGTACATGCCCTCTGACTATACACAGCTGGCGTGCACATGCTTGTTGTTGAACTATCAGTGATGTGCTTGAAGAGAAGTTTTGTTGAAGATGAGGCAGTCATCCTTTCCTTTGACAAGATCTATACCTATCAGGTTTTTGGGTCTCTGTCATAGCGCTCAGTAACTTAGGTTTGATCACAACAATAGATTTCTTTTTCGTTTAGAAGTTTTTCCTCAAAATTTTCTGTTATAGGGTTTTTAGACAAGTGTGAGAGTCTAGTTTTTAAAATTTGTGCAAGATACCAGATATATAAAATATGCAGAAAAGAAATGAAATGCTAGAAATGGTAGAATAACAGTAAAATATCCAGCATAATATTCACAATACACAGAAATGATATACGAAATAGAAATATAAATAGCACTTTGATTCAGATAGCAATGTTCACAGGCCTCTTTGAGGGGGCAACCTCCAGTTGAGCAGCGCTCTGTTACAATATTCTCCAAGCTAGGGTTTTCATACCCTCGACCCTTATTTATACTAAATATGTCTATTAAGAGAAGCATCTAGAGGAAGATCCTTCTAGAAGCGGAAGCTTCTATTAGGTCTTCTTACATCCG
>ML798249.1:40491-86666 GCA_009831015.1 Picea engelmannii | reverse complement strand
CGCTATAATTATGGAGATACACTCTATGGAATATAGGGTTTGTGACCAGTCCTGAAACTAGTCAATAAACAAGTGTTCTGGGTAAAACAGTCATAACTTTTTCATACAGACTCCAAATGCAGTGGGACCACTTCCATTGGAAATAGTACGGACTTTAGTTTCTTTTTTTAGAGTTTCAGAATCAGATGTCAAATATTGAGTGCGGGGCATGCTGTACAAGTTGGGTCTTCTGAACAGACCATAATTGAATAAAGTCTACCATTCTTTCTATAACCTCTTTTTGGCGAGGATTCAAGGAGTGAAAATTAGAGGAGTTTCAAAGAATACATTGAGTAACATTATCTACAGGATCAGAGTACTCCAAGAATTGAATAATTGCATAAATTGAAGAAGTCTCAGAAAGCATTATCAGGTTCCATGTGATGATTGGTTGATGGTGATGATTTAATGTAAATTTTTATTATCTCTCATATATTCTTGGGTGGAAGGAAGGGGCAAGGATAGAGAGTTCAAATATCTCTTGATATTGGAGGATTGTATCTTCCTGTTGGAGGTTTATCCATCCCTTTACATTTGGAAGCCGTAGCTACCTTTGGAAGTCATTACTTCCCTTGAACAAAAACTATTGATTATTTCTCATATATTGTGCATGGTGTATTGTGGTGTGTTGGTGTAACTCTTATACTATTGTTCATTGCTCATTGGATATAATTGAATGGTTTAAGTATAAGTTGAAAAAGGTTTTTAAATTGTACTTGATACTGATTCACCCCCCTCTCAGTATCAACACATGGCTGAGGGTTCATCCAAATACCTAGCTTCTTCTAGCCTATAAAAGAAGGGTTAGGGGTCCCATTTGGAGGAGGAGAATCATAGTAAAGAAACTATACCCAATTGAATATTCCCTTTGTCCCAACCCTTTAGCCTTCCTTGTGCAAAGAAAAAGATAGAGCAAAGAAGTTAGAGGACAATAGAAGAGGAGCCCAGAACTAGGTTCATGGAGCAGTGAACGGCTTCATCATTGTAAGTTGATTTGTTGAAGTTAATAATAAAGAGATACTTTTCCTATCCCAACACATGAGGTTTTTATGATTTATTGTATACTTATTTATTGAAATCTCTAACCCATTAATCTATATATCAAATGGATGTGGATTTTGTTGTTTGTTTTATGTGAATGCAAGTCAGCCTTGGGAGGAGAGCTGCAATCAAAAAATGATCAAGTGTAAGGAGGGATCTACATCAAATGCCCGTAATAAGGTATGCTCAATTAACTATGTATTTGCTTAAGAATAATGGGGATTAGGTCTAGGACGACTATAAAAAGTAGAGATTTTTAGGTTTTTTCTGCATGCATAATCTAATCCTAAGTGCTAGTCCATAGAGGGATTTCCCACTCACAACAAATGTGCCAATTGAACTAGGGGGGGAAATAATTCTCATCAAAATTGAAGTTATCAATGCTAAATTGGATTACAACATCCTCTTTGGGTGCAACTATATGTACGCCATGGAGGTTGTCGCCTCTTCAGTGTTTTTCACCATGCTCTTCCCCCATAATGGAAAGATAGTCACCATTGAAAAATTAACACACTATGAAACAAATGATTTGGGTCACATAGAAAACATCCTCCCTCTCATATGAGCTATCTCTTACCTCTCGCCTATCATCAAATTTGGACCATGAATTTTCCAGGATCCATCATTTAGGGATTATTATTTGGGGGGAAATCCCTCTTACTTTCGCACCTACTGGTATCACTCAAGTCTGTGCAGTCACATCAAATGACATGGAGATCCCAGATGATCCTCCTATTGAAGGCTCCACACCCTCATCCTTCATGGAGGAATCAATGCCACAAAAATTACATGAGGGGATTACTTCATAGTATCCACCAAAAGATCTACCCCTCCCAGCCATGTCGTCGATGGATGAGAAAATTACCATTTGGAAAAAATTCCCTCAGGACTTATCCTAAATACCATTCTTTTACCCACCACTAGGGGTCTCAACATATCAATTTTTCGCTACTCTTACTTTACCAAATATTGTGCTTTCCATCTCGGTTTGGTATCTCACCCCACCACCTATGGTACCAATCCCACCCATTAAGGAATGACCCAAATAGAAACTCTTCCAACTGGTCACACAGTTGGTGGAAACGATACCAACACTGGGAACATTAGTACCAACAAAAGAGGCACCAAGAAGAAAAAGGATTTCACCCTTCCCCCCAACCTAGGATCCAACCACATGCACACTTTTCCCAATAGTTCGACACTCGACCAATCTCCTCCCTACCTTACCAGAATTATGCAATCTATTTCATGTCCCTGAGGAAAAGCCTTTACTTATTAATCTAGTAGAGACACCCATAACCCCAAAACCCATGTCATCTTGACATAAGGGTCTCTGTACCAGAAATGCATGTTCCTTATTCTCATAGTATGGCCATACATCGCTATACATCTCTCCCTTAGTTCATAGAGACCCTAGTAGTAATGCACCCCAAAAAAAAAAAAATCCATCACAAGAACCCCCCCACCACCACTCCCATTACTAACATCCATTACATCTCTACGTCAATAAATGAGATAATGAGATTCCCTTGTGAATTATGTGATTAGTTGGACCATTTCACATATATGTTCCCTCTTATTATTGTTTCCAGATATCAACACATGGTGTCTCTTCCACACGTTCAAACATTGGTTCAAAAACCCCTTGACCCAACTATGGAAGTACCTCCATAATGGAATCATCCCACATACCCATCAAGCCCACACCTTTTAGCTTTGGATCCCTTAGCCATACCTATCTCACAGATATTAGAATACTTCTAGACGAACACACCCAATTCTCCTATAAGTCTTGTTCACAATATTCTTCCTTCCCCGATCATTCATGACCCACACACATGTATGAACATATGGTGTATTTCCTCTAGTGAATTACACCCCTCCCGTCCCACTAGTTACCTTTCCATAGAGGTCAAATATGGCTACCCATATTCATTGTCTTCACCTTTCATAGACAACAATATCATCAACATTTCAAATCACACCTCAGACACCACCATGTCCAACCCACTTTCTCAGGCCTCTAATGACCAATTATTGTCATTCATATTCCAATTTGATGAAGATATATTAGAGGCTATGAGAACACTAGATTCTCCTTGGGATTCCATGCATCACCAACATTTCTTCTTAGCAGAAGAAGCATTTCAACCTTGCATAGAAACTCAAGTCTATGTAATGGAAACCAAATATTTTAATCCCCCCCAGACATGTGGTTTGGTTAAAAAATCCAATCCCTACCCCTGACGCTTTTGAATAAGGGAACATGGCCAACTTCTCTCCTACCATAAAAATCGACATTTCCATCAAGCATGGTGTAATCGAAGAAATCACCATTGGCATTGCATGTTCCCCTGAAGAGATCACTTCTTACAAGTCCCTCTTTTAGGAATTTTGGGATGATTTTGCATGGTCATACACAAAAATACCTGGATTAGATCCATCCATTGTTGAACATCACATTGACAAATGGCATGAAATTTCCCCCATTCATCAAAAGAAATGAGATTTTCACCCTTCAAAGGCCATGGCTATTGTTGGTGCATGCCATTTTGGAGAACAATGCAACAATTGAGGAATACAGTAGAAAATAGACCAAAAAAGGAGCGTGTGTCGCATAATAAGGAAAATTAGTGTGAGGAAGAAGAAAAGGAAGAAATAAGGATGCAGATCAACCACGCACAAGAAGTTATAAAGTGGACAAACCTAATCGAATTAGGGTTAGGGTTTTGGTCATGGTTGTAACAATTTTTAACCCATTGTTTTACTATAAACATGATATTTGAGGAGGTAAGGATATATTAGGATAGTTGAGAGTTTCTAGCAAGAGTTGGAGTGACTAGTTATTTTTGGTATGAGTTCTATTGAGTGTTGTGGAGCTAGTTTTGGAGACAAGTTCATTTTTGAGAAACATGCATTGTAATTGAGGGTAAGGTCGAAAGTTGTGGAGCTTGGTGCAAATTTTTCAGCCTCACCATCACTAACTTATGAAGTAATGCGCGCAACACAAAACCTTGATGAAGAATAATAAAGAAGCAATGAATGCCAGATCTTTGTGGACATAGCCTAGGGGGGGGTGAACCATGGTAAAGCATTGTGTTATTGTGTGGAATGTTTCTTTTATGTCTTTCCATGGTTTATGATGAATGAATGAATCTATTAGTAGTAAAATTAAGTGCACACTAGAATAGTTCATATATTTACTACAAATGAAGTTTAATGAATGAATATGGTTACAATATGATAGATCTGGATTTACTGATATGGTATAATCATATATTTGATTTTTGTTGAAGTAAAAAGCATGCCTAACATCCCCAAAGAAACATCCCTTCCAAGTCTGCAAACATCTGGGTCTTGCATCCACCCATAAATCCATCTCGAGTGAGACTTCATTGTGCACTTAGTGCACTGTGTTTCCTTCTGGTCTCCAGAAGGGTTGATGGTTTGTACGGTTTTTTGGAAAACTAAAGTAGAACCTAGGTCATCCCAAAAAAATCCAACAAATAGTTTTGTTGCCGGTTGGAACTCAGAAGAATAGATTAAAGGGGATTTAATGAGGATAGTGCAGAGAATGCAGTAGTAGAAGGGGATGTTCAAGCCATGGAATCCAACTAAGTAGGATATTGAAAGATGGTTGGAGACAAAAGATATTGAGTTCTCCCAGAAGGAAAATAGGAACCCTAAGTGTACTCCATGCAAGTGTTTGGAAAGGTATATTTTTACTGATCCTCATGAGTCATTTTTATTTTATTTTCTAGAGTTGTTGCAAGAGTGGATACTAACATTGAAGGATAATCATCCAACTAATCGAGTAAGATAATTAGAGTGGACTAATGAGAATATTGCATGGATACATAGAGTCACTAATAAATTCACATGCATAATGGAATCTTGGCTAGACAGTATTGTTGTAGGATTTATTACTATTTTTGCAGTATATATTGCAAAGTATTACACTGCTGCAGAGTAGGAGTTTTGAAATGGATTGAGATGAAGGTAGATTATATCACTTTACATATCGATCAAGATTTTATTACATGATGAAGGAGTGATGAAAATGGAGTCAGACAACTAAATCACTCTGCGCGTATGGGGAGACTGGTGAAAGAACTAAGGACGATCTGAGATATGGAGAAGGACCTGGATAGAGGTTAGAGGAAGGAAGCAATGGACCCTATTATGATGAATGAGGAATAGACCAATGAAATAATAGAAAGAGCAGGAACAACACGCAGTGGAAGACCCTCCCAGTATAAGATCAATAGGAAAAAGAGGGCAGTAGCTGAGTGAGAAGGTTTGGATAGTGATGAAGAGGAGGTAGAGGATATATGTGCTACGAGGTAGATTTAGGATATCCTGCGTGCAACATATGAGATAAAAACCAGAGCTCAAGGGTCTAGTGCGGAAGAAGGATCTCCATTCCAGATCAGAATTAGTGTGGAACCCACAACCCCATGTGCGACTAAGACATCAAAAGATAAAGAAGCATTTAGATAACAAGCAATCAATAGTAGAAGGATTTTAGTAGGACGAGGTTCTAGTGTAAATTCAAGTGGAGGTACTGATTTATCTATAAGTATTAAGTTATCTGCACCAAGTGGAGGAGGCAGTACAACAAATTTCACAATGGAAGGACAAGATCCAACTATTCATTTACTGGATTTTCATGGAGAAGGGCTGGAGGACCCAGAGAAACATTTTTTTTATTCGTGAGAATATTTGGGCAGCTAAACAAATCACAGATGAAGATACAAAAGTAGCACAACTTGAATTTACATTCAAAGATGGTGCACTGGACTAATATATTGGCCTCACAGTAAACAGTCCACAAGGAGCACCTAAACCCCTCGCAGATGTGAATAAGACATTAATCAATGAATTCCAATGACCAAACTGAGAGGATGAATACATGAATGAGATTATCTAAATCAAGCATAATCCATGAGATTCAATTTGGGAAGTTGATCAGAAGTTCAAGATACTAAAAGGAAATTTAAAGTATCCTATCACATATATGCAACATGGGCACCTATTTTTTAATTCATTATTTCCACATATTAAGTATCCATTAAGGAAACAAAATTTCCAGACTCAGGATGAGGATTTACAAGAGGCCTTACAATTGGAGGAGAATCAATATAAACATACATATGCAATTGTATAAGAGTTGAGAGAAGATATCAAGAATTTGACATTTCAATTGAATCAAAACAAAGGCAAAGAAAAGAGGGAAGTTGTATGGTATACCTTATGCAAAACACAAGGATATCATAAAAACGAGTTCCCAACATTTATGTAGTATTTGGGAGAAGGGATGCCAAATCCATTACTTGCAGGAGGACCATGGTGTGAAATATGTAGAACACATGGAAATGATCCCTATCATTGTCCCATGATGCAAAAGTATCAAACAATGCCAAAGAGTACATTTTTCAATTTCTGCAAGTCTATAGGACATGGATACAAGGATTGTAGAACCTTGGAAATGATGAAGGAAAGGACCTCAGATGCATATAGGATACAGGTTGAAACTATGACAGGTCCTCTTGCGTAGTAGTATAATAACACGCAACAGTTTGTAGCACCACCACAGTATAATAATACGCAACCACATTATAACCAATTACCACAGTATAATACACCGTGCATAGAAAATCAAGGTAACAAAGGAGGATTCAGAGGAGGAGGCCGTGGAGGAAGAGGATTTGGAGGAGGTAGAGGACCAACAACCTGTCACAATTTTCAGAAACCTAAAAATTATGTAAGGTATTGTCCACAACCACCAGGGACATGTATGTATTGTTGCATTGCATATCATAATACACAAGACTGCCCAATACTTTTTATAAAGATACAAGAAAAGAGGAATCAGAACAACCAGAATGTTCAATGGATTTCCATAGAAACTAGAGAAGATGATGGAAAGAAGATCTATATATTGAATAAAGGAGGAACCAATATAGGAGTAGATACAACAAAGTAGGATCAATAACAACACCAGTGGGTCAGAAAGAATACAATACTTCAACAACATTTCAATGCGCAAAAAGAAAAGGAGACATTCAAGGGGGCCAGATAAGAAATTTTGAAGGGAAATATTGCTTCTACTTCAGGTACAAATCTAGGAGATGATATACTAGTATATGACATGCCCCACTTATTTGATCAGACCAACAAAGATCATTCTTCAGAACAAGTAAGTAATCTAAGAATTTTTTGGGGGTCTTGTTTGAAGTTGTTGAATGATAAATCATCTATATAAATGTTACAAGGTCTGTTAGAAAAATGTAATTATGAAGAAGAGATAAAACGAGAAAAAAAAGAAAGTAAATCATGTCCATAGGAAGACAAGAACAAATAGGGAGTTCATATTGAATCCAAATATTGGATACTTTAACATGGGTGACATCATATTAGACTTGGGGTCTGAAGAAAAATGTTCTTCCTAAGAAGATATGTGAAGCTATGGGGGAACCTACATTGGGATACTCACCTATTCAGTTGAAATTGGAAAATAAACATAGGGTGATACCAATTGGAATATTAAAGGGAATACCAGTGGATTTAGATGGTGTGTGCACTGTGGTATACTTTGAAGTAATTGATATAGTGGATAAGACTACACCTTATCCAACATTGTTGGGACTGGATTGGGCATTTGAAAATTAGGCTATCATCAACTTGAAGACCAAGAAAATGAATTTTGAATCATGATAATACAGATGCATTGCACCATTAGATCCTTTAAAGGAGGAAGATATGTGTTATAACTCAAAATGCCACTTCTATGCATCCTTTAGGTTGGCTACTCATTCATACATATGCCAACTCTTTTTTACCAGATTTCTTCTCAAAACACAACTTTTTGCTGGGCATACGCACCTTGTTTCATATGCATAGAATGTCCATATGCTAGTTGCATACCTAAACGTCCATGCACATACACTTGTTGCACTACTAAAAGTGCGCATGTACTCTAAAATGTGACAAAAGAATATAAAATATGTGCTTTCTGGGGGAGTTTATGGGCTATATTAGGTTTTTCAACCATCTTACCTCCTGTAGCCCTTATGGAAACGAATTAACCATCATTTTCTCATATAAAAGGGGCCCTAGGGGGGGTCATTTGGATATATCAAACTAGTGGAAATATAACTCTGCCAAATTTTCTCCCTTGTATTCCAGGCTTTCTGCATTCTGCTCTGAGTTCCATCCTACTTATACCATCCATTCCTTTCCCTTATATAGGATTTTTGGTGGTGAGGATAGTATTGGGAATAGTTCACTTGGAGACAAAGTATAGGAACCTAGGCAAGGTTCGTGGAGTGGCACCAACAAAGTTCAAGTTGTAAATTCTAACTTTTTTATTAATAAAAGAGAAACGTTTGTGTCCCGGATATTTATGTCTATGTGTTTATGTTTATGAATCTTTCATGAATAGCTAACTCTTTAGATAATATTTATAATTAAGAATATGTTTTCCTAGATTGTTTCATAGCATTGTTTTAGGCCATCTTTGGGAGGAGGCCTTTATTCTTGGAATGGAAAATAATAGGAAGGGATCGACATCAGTCATAAGGACTTAAGGTACATGTTTATATCTTATTTCTCTTCCCTTAATTATCATAAGGTTGTGTTTGTTTTGGGGTAAAATAGAAGCTTTTATGTATTTTAGGGTGTCAAGGCTTTGCCTAGTCTCTAGACCCAAACTAGGGGAATTTTCCCCATAGTAGAATTGGTGACTCCACTAGGGAGTCTCTCTAGGGTCTTGTTAGGATATCTTTGTTTGGTTTGAGTTCTTGTTTTTGTTGACCATTTTGAGTCTGTTTGGGTCTCTGGTCATCTTCCAGGTGCTTAACAACTTCCATGATTTGGGTGGTATGTCTGAATATTTCTCTTTTTTTAGATTTTTCAGTCATGTATGTGCCATGTTCTATACCTAAACCATGTACATACACGTTCTGCTATATGCACATCCTACGTACATATTGAGGATGATTGTGCACAACATGCATTCCTATCACTTTGAATATTTTTTTCAAAAGATTTTATTTTCTTTCAAGAAACATTTGGTTCCTCATGTCTTCCTGAGTTCCAAAGGCCTTTGTTGGTTGTGGTTTGGATAGGTTCAAGGCTCATATTGTTTATGAAATAACAAAAAAAAAAACTTTCGTATAGCTTTTTTGGCTTATTTTTAGCTTGAATTTAAAAAAAATAAGTTGCATTTAAAAAAAATTATCCCTCATGGCTTGGGGGGGGCATGAATCGTGTATTATGTAGTTTCTTTTAGCATATTTTGTTAGTTTTACTTTGATTGAAAGAAAATAAAAATAAAACCTAGTTTTTATGCTAGTTAGGTCTCTTTCTTTCTTTGCATCACTTTGCATTTTTATTTGAAAAAGAAAAATAATTAGCATAGGTTTGTCTTTTCTTCTCATATTGAAAGCATTTCAAAAGAAAAATAAGAAAGAAAATCCTTTAATTTTCTCTTTTGTTTCATTTAAAAGTTGCATTGTAGATTTTTCATGGAAAGGAGAAAACATTGCATCTTTAGGTTTGAAGGATTGTTCATGCATTTTCTTTCTTGAAAATATTTTTCATTTGAAGGATTAGTGTAAAGTTGTATTTGTTAGTCTTCTTATAAGTTTCATTTTTGCAAGAATCTCCAACAACATCAATTGTGATTCCATACCCTTTGAGTAAAAACAACTACTAAAATTGAATGCTTAATTTAAAATCAACTAGACCTTTTTGTTTGTAGGGTACACCAACTAGAATAGGCTTTAGGGCCTTGGATTAGGTGTGGAGAGGAAACTCTCCAAGGCCACTAAATAAAATTAAGATTCTTATATATTAAGTGTTGAATTCTAGTGTCGTAAATGTTAGCCGGGACCCCCCTCTGAAACAGGGGCTAAACACAAGGTCGCGTGAGGAAAGGAAAAATAGATAGCCCCTCCAAAGCCAAACTAAGCATAGTGGGGATCATATTTAAGGGTCATTCTTGGGAATATGTTGACTGCATATGAATATGGAACTTTGTGGACCTTGAATCCATTTGAGATCCTCATTTTTCTTCCATACCATTTTCTTTCGGTACCCTTGAAAGGCTTCAGACATAGTTATCCTACTCATATGACCTACCCAACTCTCGACTGTACTCGCTTGGTGACTAATTGTGATATTGAAAATTAGTTTCATTTTTATAGGTACTTAAACACGTGAATGTGGGGGCATACCATGGTACCTAGGAAAAATGTTGGACCAAGCTTCACAGAGTATACCCAGAGGGTGTTTCCATGTTCGAGTTACACTTGCACCGGTAAGTTTCTCTAGTGTTTCTTGGCATAACTTTTCTTCATACCTTTTTCTTGATTTATCTTTAGGTATGTTTTAGTGGTGTGCTATGTCCTTCTTATTTTTCCATAGTAAGTTAGTCATTAATTTCTTTGGGTCTCTTACCTAAGGTGGTATACCTCCCACTTCACTGGTGTTGAGGATTTTTGTGTCTTCCTCCTAGAAATGTGGAGTCGCCTCCTGATAGGTGTATATTTTTATACCATTGATTTACCAAAGTCGGTGTGTGAGACTTTTAAAGACTTTAACTATCCCGCAAGGGAATAACCTATGCATAATATCTTCATGGAAAATGATGAAACAAACTAAGCAACCCCTTCACAAGGGGATTCTTGTGATTTTCCTTTCTTTGGAAATGTTGGTGTCCCTTTGATGGCCACATTGTACATTCATGGGTTGAATGTGGGACTACCAGTTTGGTTGGGTACCATTCCAAATGTCTCTAATGCTCTTGACACTTCTTAGATAAGCACATTATTTCATGGGCATCATGTTGATGTTCTTTCATCAACAAAGTCTTCTTCGTCTCCTTCTTCCTTCTTTGGTGAAAGTCTAGCTACTAGTAACCGAAAGTATAAATGAAATAAAAAGAGGAAGAATAGGAAGAAAAAATCACCAACCTCCGCAAGTCATGTTGGAGATAGATCATCAACCTATGCAAGTCATGTTGAACACTATAACCCAACCTTTGGAATTCAATGTTGGGGGAAAACACCCAACCTCTGCAAGTCAAGTTGAGGGTAAAAATCTAGTCATTGCTAGTCACAATGGCGATAGGTTTGTAGCCTCTATGAGTCATGTTATTGACCAATCACCAACCTCTGCAAATGATGTTGGAGATGTGCAACCAACCAATACAAGTCATGCTAGGGGCAGGAACCTAGTCCTTACGAGTCATACTAGAGTTCAACAACCAACCTCTACTAATCATGTTGGAGATGAGAAACCAACCACTACTAGTCATGTTGGGGGAATTGATTCTGTTGAGAAACCTAGACAGATAGGACGTAATCCTGAGTTCCCTTGTAATATTTGCAAGGGATATCACCTTAATAATCTATGCCCTAGAAGTCTAGAGGCATGAAGATTGTGGTCCATGTCTGCAAGCTCTTTTGATTCTAAGTCTTCTTTGGTTTCCCCGCAACCTATACATCCTTTGGTTGATGAAGTGGTCATATCAATCCAATCTTCGATCGATCCCACTCCTCTTTTGGGGGTTGATACGCCTTCAAAAAATGTTGTCTCTCAGTCTATTTAGCTAGTGGTTGATAAAGAGGTCACAATGATGCAATATTTGGTTGATCCTGCTCTTCTCTTGGAGAGTGTTGAGTCTACCAAAGTGGTCATGCTGATGCAATATTTAGTTGATCCCACTCTTATCTTGGAGAGTGTTGAGTCTACCAAGGTGGTAATGTGGATGCAATATTTGGCTTATCCCACTCTTCTTATGGGGAGTGATTTGTCTACTGACTATGTTTTTATCATTTCCAGTTCAGTACTTTCAGAACAAGGGGGCATTCTGTTCACTTCGAGCACACCCACTCCAAGTCATAGGATGGTTTACCTTGACTGGAATGACCTTGTTGAGCCTCGTCTTCCTTATTCTCCACCATTTCAAATAAGGGTTGAAGTTAATTCAAAAAACATTTACCAATGTATTACATATGGGGGAGCCTCCACAAGTATTTTATCCTTCTTGGCTTAGCAAAATTTGGGTTCTCTCGAGCTTCTGTCTACATCGCATGAGTTGTTTTATTTTGACAAACGTCCTAGTGAGTATTTGGATATTCTTCCCTAGTTTCCTATCCCGTTAGGTGGGAATATTTTCCTTTTCGATGTTATAGTGGTGTAAGGCCTATTAGATTTCAATATGATTCTAAGGTGTGATTATGTATATGCTATGAATGTTTTGGTGTCTACACTCTTCCGTGTGATGCACTTCCCTCACAATGGAATAATTGTCACTATCGACCAACTGGCATTTGATATTCACCATCCTAATTCACAGTTAGTTCAGGCTTCCCCTTTATATATTCCTAGTGTTCGTGTAGACTCTACCCCACCACGAATAAATTATGTGGCATATTATCCCCAATGTTCAATTTCTCCTGAGACAGAACTCCTTCACTCATGTTTTCCTTCTCGAGATTTGGTCTCAAAAATTGATCCATTGGTTTATCCAATGGGAGCATGGGAGCCCTTGCTTCCCCCTTTTGGGTTTTCAAGTTTTGTATTCAATAGAACCTCTTATTTTCTAAAGTTTCTATCTATATTCGATTTATTAACTTCTAAATGAGGGTTATTGAACTTATATGAAGGATTTTGGAATTTGTTTTATTTGAATTTTTTTTATCGTTTCGATCCATTCTGATAGTTATTAACCTCAAAACTGGCATATAGGTTAGAGTTTTCCCCACTTGCAGTTTTTCATTATCCATTCCCTGGTTCATTTGGCCTTAGGATCGACCCCACTGAATTGTGAAACTAACCTTCCTTGATGATAACGTGTGTCGTACATTATGTTGTAGAGCCTTCCTTCCATGGGCATCCTAGTAAGAACATTTTTTCCATTTGGTTCCCATGTCGAAGTACTTCATAGGCATGAGATTCCTGTTTAGTCCCACCATGAATTTGTGTTGAAGCCTCATCCTTCTTCTTCATATTTTTTTTGTCCTATACCTGAGGGACTCCCCTAGAGCATGGTTTGTTTCTTTTCAAGCTCATTTAAACTATGAAATTGACATCTAGGGATAGATTATTTATCCTTTTTGGCCTCTCTTAGATTACATACGAAAAGGAGCCCCCTTGGAGTCCTCTTTATGCTCTTTTAAGACTCCCTAAAATTGAAAATATTGTCGAGCAATCTTGTTTCTCTTCACACTCGCCAAAGTGAAATTTGAAGGCACATCTCTCTGGCAATAGTTTACCCCTTTTTTGGTCCGAATGAATAATTTACAAAAAAGGTATTCCCTAGGAGCTATGGTTCGGTAGGAGAGTTTTCTCAGGTAAGTTTAACCCTTTTTTGGGCTTGAGGAACTAAAGTTATGAAAAAGGGTCATTCTCCTTGGTTTTGGTTTATCATTTTTTCAGACCTTGGAGATTATTTATGAAAAAGGAAACCCCTCGGAGTATTATTTACGCCCTTTTCAGACTCCCTAAAAAATAAAATATCATCAAGTGACCTTGTTTCTTTCACACTCATTAATTGGTCCACAAGGAACATCGATTTGGCATAAGTTTAACCCTTTTTCTGGTCAATAGGTTACCTAGGAAAAAGGTATTCCTTGGGAGACATGTCTCACCAGGAGAGTTCTCCTAAGTTATGTTTATACTTTTTTAGGCTCAAGGGACTAAATTATGAAAAAGTAGGTGAGTCCATAGTTAATATCTTTTCATACTCCTTAAAATTGAAAAGATATTCGAGTGATCTTGTCTCTATCACACTCGTTAAAATGGTTTTGAAGAGAGGTCCTTTCGGTATAAGTTTAACCTTTTTCTAGACCGACTGGACTAAATATGAAAAAGGAATACTATGGCCCTAGTGACCAAAAGCATTCTCCTTTATATGATTTTATTCTTTTTTGGGCCTTGGAGACTAACGTTACGAAAAAAATCACTCTGGAGTCTTCTTTTAGTGTTTTTTCAAACTCTCTAAAAGTGAAAAACCATCGAGCTTACCTTTTCTGGGCTCGTAAAACTTTACATGGAAGGAGTCCCATTGTGCCATTTTGTAACTGCATCACATTTTTCATCCTTGTGTCTTTGGCCTAATGTCAAATTCATGTTTATTTTACTGAACCTTTAGAGCATTCCTTAGGTGCAAGCCTTGTAGCATTTTTCCCCTTAGGATCTGACAACTTGACCCATGGAGGAATTTTCTCGAGTGTCCTTATCCTTCACGTGTCTCCTTGCACCGAGCATCAGTATGTTCCATGTGATTGGAACCAATTTTCTTTCCCATGACACTCATTCCTCCTTTGTAACGTAGCATTATTTTATTCCTTTTAAAGCTCATTAAATACGTGAAAAAGATAAAAAAATATATATATTCCAAAAAGAGGGGACAGGGAAACATTCTCTTTTATTGGCAACAATCTAGTCACCCTTGGACATAGAACATCCTTCCGTTTTTCCTACAAGCATTGGGATCTAGTATGGCCTTATGAAGCTATTATCATTAAATAGAGTTGTATCCTCCTCTGTTTGGTTACTCTTCCAAACACATGGATATTTTTTGGTGCCTCCTGTGCCATAGACTTATGTCAATAACATGTTGCCTGAGTATTTTTATATATCATTCTCTTGTCCAAGGAGAAGTCTTGCAACCTAATTCGGCCATTCTGCAATAAGTCTTTTGACCTTCATGATTTAGTCATCTCGAGAGTCCTATCAAGTTCACATCCAGAATCAATGAAGTTCATTGCCTGTTGTTCAAGGTCCTCCAGCATTTCCACGATGGCATGTCGAGGACCTCAAAGTAGTGATTCTTATGATTTAGTTTTGAAGATATTGAAGCTATCTCCAGCCATAGGCATTAATGCCTCCTGAAGATTCCTATTAAATTGTATATCTTCTGATGATTTTGAGATGTATATCTATTGTGTATTATTTGAGGTTACACTTTATATTGGCATACACATTGGTCATGTATCCATGATTATTATATATATTACATGGATCTGTAGTGTACTTGATTGGAAACCATGCTTAGTTTGCCCCAAGCATGGGAATGCCTGCCTCAGTTATTATTATTATCTTATTTGCAGATGACGTGCTCACAGATGCTCTCTTGGGTTTACTTGACTCCAGTGCTTTCCCATTATATTAAAGATGTTGTAATTTATTTTGGCCATTAGTTTCTCTTTTGACCTCACACATTAGGGGGAATTTTTTATAACTCAAGATTCCACTTCTACGCATCCTTGAGGTTGGCCTACTCATTCATACATCTTCCAACTCTTTTTGACTAGATTTCTTCTCTAAAAACAACATTTTGCTTGGCATATGTGCCCTGTTGCATATGCAGAGCTCGTACATATGCCTGTTGCACTATTGAAAACACACCTACTTATTGCACTACTAAAAGCGCACTAACTTGTTTCCTTGTTGATTGATGCATACCTGAAATCCCATGTACATACGCTTGTTGCACTACTAAAAGAATGCGTGTACTCTAAAAAGTGACAAAAAATATAAAATTCACACTTTACAGGAGAGTTTATGGGCTATCTTAGGTTTTGCAGTCATATTACCTCATGTATCCATTATGGAAACAAATTAACCATCATTGGCTTGTTGGTGGTGAGGAAAGTATTGGGAATAGTGCACTTGGAGATAAATTATAGGAACCCAAGTGAGGTTCATGGAGCGATGCCAGCAAAGTTCAGGTTGTAACTTCTTATTTTTTTATTAATAAAAGAGAAAAGTTATTGTCCCATATATTTATGGCTATGTGTTTATGTTAATGAATCTTTCATGAATAACTAACTCTTTAGATAATATTGATAATTAATCATATGTTGTTCTATATTGTTCTGTAGCATTGTTTTAGGTCATCTTTGGGAGGAGTCTTGTAGTCTTGGAACAGACAACAATCAGAAGGGATCAACATTAGCCATAAGGACTTAAGGTAAATGTTTCTATATTCTTTCTCTTCCCTTAATTATCATTAGGTTGTGTTTGGTTTGGGGTAAAATATAAACGTTTCTATCTTTTATGGTGTCAAGGCTCTTCCTAGTCGCTAGACCTAGACTAGGGGGATTTTCCCCATAGCAATATGTTGAACCTATGATAGAAAATTTAATTACAGAAGAGATAAATTAGTCTTATGGAACTTCCACACATGAGGAAGATTACATTAACCCAATATCAAATGGAATGATTAGTTGAAGAAGAATTAGTTCTTTTTATTGAGATTATGACACAAGACTGGAGAATTGACATCAACAATTGCATGAGATATCTAACAAAAGATGTGCAAGAATGACACACGCAGTAAGATGGATTGGAACAGAGGTAAGAGAACCTACAACTTTTTATGGTCAGAATGATTTAGAAGAATTTTTAACAAAGTTTGAGTTAGAATTTTTGAAAATTCACAGGTTACCAGTTTTAGACATTGCCTTGAAAGCTACGCCTGCACATTGGTGGGGTACTCATAAAGAGAAGATTCAGAATCAATATCAATGAAAAAGATTATTGTGCATCAGATTTGGCGTATAACAAGAGAATAAATATATGAAGAAATATGATGGAATAGGGTAGCCAAGAGAACATATAGACAGATGTATAACCCTATGGAGATTGGTACCACCAAATGAGTGGCCACATCACTTTATTCATACAGTGGAAGGAATCCCAAGGAATTGGTATACAGAATTGGAACTACACAAAGGAACTGTAAATTGGGAAGATTTGCAGCAGAACTTTATGATCACATTTGCATTTGAAGATGAGAATCCAATGGTAGATACAACACTGAATTTGATAAAAGAGAATATTTTTGAAAAACTAGAAGTTGAAATTGTACCATTCTATCAGAATCAAAATAGAAAAATAGTCAGACAGTTCTTCAACTATTACCACATCTTGGAAGATGACCCAACAGAAGAAAACCCACATGACATTCAGATTAAAAAAGTTGAAGGAGAAAGAGAAGTAGAAGTTCCAAAGTTAGAGTAAGAAGACTTCACTACACCACTGAATATAAATAAGGTAAATATTGGAACAGAAGAGAATCGAAAGATTGCAAGTATTGGTGACTATTGGGATAACCAGACAGTGGAAAGAATAACATATTTACTGCGCGAGTATAGTGATTTGTTTCTAGAGATGTTTTCATAGATGAAAGGGGTAGTAGGAGAACTTGGAGATATGAAGATCCCCTTGAGACTAGATGCTAGACCAATAATACAAAGACCATATAGGTTGAACCTAATATATAAGTAGAAAGTGAAGGAAAATATTGATAAAATGTTATAGGTTGGTGTAATAGAACCTGTTGAAGAATCTGAGTGGATTATCAGTATGGTAGTTCAATAGAAGAAGTAATGGGGATAAGGTTTTGTGTAGATTTGAGGAAGTTGAATGATGCATGTATGCATAATCCCTTACCTACTCCATTTTCTGATGATGTCTTGGAGAGTGTAGGAGGACAAGAAGCATTCTCATTTACTGATGGATTTTCATGGTATCACCAAATCAAAATAGAACCATAGGATCATCATAAGACTACATTTTCCATAGAATGGGGGTCGTATCAATACACAGTGATTCCATTTGGATTGAAGAATGCCCCTGCTATTTTTTCAAGGGTAGTGGTAGTTGCATTTAAGGATTTTATACATAAGTTTTTGGAGGTTTATATAGATGATCAGACAATATTTAGCTTATTCAAGGGTAGTGGTAGTTTCATTTAAGGATTTTATACATAAGTTTTTGGAGGTTTATCTAGATTATTGGACAATATTTAGATCATGTTGAAGTTTTGAGACTAATGATAGACAGTTGTAGATAGTTTCAAATCTCTTTGAATATTAATAAATGCATATTCAACGCACCATTTAGAATTTTTCTAGGGCATGTGGTGTGTAAATAGGGTTTTGTTGGTTGATCCTATGAAGATTTTTGTCATTGTGAATCTACCACCACCTAAGTTAGTGTGCCAATCGAGAGATACACTTTCTCATACATGCTACTATAGGAATTTTATAAATATATATGCACAGATTACTGTGCCCATGGAGAAGTTTTTAAAGAAGGATATCAAGTTTCAGTGGCATGATGAGTGCCAATAGAGTTTGAACATCTTGAAGGATAAAATGGTGACAATGCCAATTTTGGTGTTTCCATATTGGTGAAAGGAGTTCCATGTTCATGTGGATGCATCTTCAATATAATTTGGAGCAGTATTAACACAACCAGGAGAAGATGATATAGATCACCCAATAGCATTTGCAAGCAGGAAGCTCTCAAATTAAGAACAAAATTATAATACAATAGAAAGAGAATGGTTGGGTATGGTGTATGCATTTCAAAAGTTTAGACATTATTTATTAGGCCAACATTTAAATATGTTCACAAATCACTCTGCTCTTAAATACCTGGTCAATAAGCCAGTGTTGGGGGGAAGAATATGTAGATGGTTGTTGTTATTCCAAGAGTTTGATTTTGAATTATTTGTGAAACTTGGAAGATTGAATGCAGAACCAGGTCATCTATCTAGGATAACCAATGGGGAGGAACCAAGTAGTTTGGAGGAAAATTTTCCTGATGCAAAACTATTTTCAGTGTAGATTGTTGATGAAGATTTTGTTGATATCATTGAATTTTTTAGTACAAGATTTTCCCCAACGGAATATACCACTATGCAAAAGAAGAATTTTGTGGTTAGAGCCATAGATTACCAATTGATGGCAGGACACTTGTATAAGTTAGAAGGAGACAATATTTTAAGTAGATGTGTTATGGAACATGAACATCCTATAATCTTAGCAGAAGCACATGAAAGAATAGTTGTAGGACATTATGCAAGGAAAGCTACTACGTAGAAGATACTACGTGCATGATTATGGTCGCCAACAGTTTCTAAGGATGCATACGAGTATTTCCATGCTTGTGATGTCTATCAGAGGGTAGGAAATCCATCTAGGAGGGATGAGATTAAATTAATACCTCATGTAACTCTAAAAGTGTTTGGAAAATGGGAAATTGAATCTCTAGGTCCAATTAATCCACCATCTAGAAGATCAGGAGCAAGGTATATTATTACAGCGAAAAAATATCTAACTAGGTGAGTTGAAGCAACAACAGTAAAAGATTTCACGTTGAGACTGCAACGCGATTCCTATTTGAACATGTAATTAAAATATTTGGATTCCCTAAGATTATGATGAGTGATTAGGGAACTCATTTTATTAATAGTACCATTCAGGTAATGACTGGAGAATTTGAGATACATCCTTAAAAGAGCACTCCATACCATCCTCAGGCTAATGGAATAGTGGAAGCATTTAATAAGATTTTGGAGAATGCCTTAACTAAAATTTGTAACATGAACATGGATGATTGGGATTTGAAGATACCAGCAATATTATGGGCTTATAGAACCACATGTAATAAACTCACAGGAAATACACCTTTTATATTGATGTATGGTTAGGAAGAAGTAGTCCCTTTGGAATATTTGATACCTAGTTTGTGCATTGCATCCATTACAAACAAGATAGAAAGAGGTGCAACTCAAGAAATATTGGCTCAACTTATGGAATTATAAGAAGAAAAGATTATGGTTGGTTTCCGTCAAGAGTACAGAAAGCAAAGGATAAATATTTCCATGATAGAGATATTAAGAAGAAAAAATTTAAGGAAGGAGATTTGGTTCTCCTATATGACAATAAATACTTACAACACCCATGGAAATTCAATATGCATTGGCTAGGGCCATATGAGAAAAAGTATGTCACATATGGAGGTGTTGTGCAACTACAATATTTAACAGGATAAGAGATTCAAGGATTGGTGAATGGTAGTCGATCGAAACTGTACATGGAAAGTTGACCCAATAACCCTCAGTAGTTGCAATGAAGGAAAATACAATTGTACATAGTGTATATAGAAAAAACTGGAAAAAGAAAGAAAAAAGTGGAAAAACAAGAAAAGAAATAAAAAAGTGGAGAAAGAAGGAAAAGGAAGAAAAAATGGGAAAAAGAAGAAAAATGAAAAAAGATGAAGTAGACGGCTAAGTGTTTTGCATGCAATTAGACAATTTATTGTGCAATAAACAAGAAGTGATGTGAAAGACATAATGCATTGTGTGCTAGAGAAAAGTGACAAGAAAGTAAAAGTCACGTGATGAGAAAGAAATTAACCAGAAAAAGGAAAAAGGTAGTGGCTGGAAAAGTACAACATGACAAAGTATTTATGAGGGGACTTATAAGAGGGGAAATCATGCACGAGAAAATCATTTTGAAATTGAGAAAATGAGAGCTAAAGATAAAAACGTGGTGTGAAAAAGTGATTTTGAGGTGATTCAAAGACGATTTAGAGAAATCCAATCTAGATTTAAATGGTGCCACCAAAGGTCGGAGCTCCCAGCCGAACTGAAAGGAAAACACACAGCGCCATGAGATATCCACAAGATCAAGTAGTCGAAGCAACAAACCTTATTCATCTGGATGGAGTGGTGGACATGGATGTTATTCCTTCACCAGTGATTGAACCAGTTATCCCAACAATTGTGAAGGAACATGAACAACAAGTTCTAGCTTTAGAAGAGATGGAGGTCGAGACATGGGAAGAAACAAGAAAACCTATCACAAAGCATATCCCCACGCAAAAAATTGTATTATGATCACCACAACAAATGGATGATCATGATGATGAAAGAATAGAGTCAAATGATCCTAGAGGATAGGTCGAAGAAGCACAAAACCCTATGGTAGAGCCAGTGCAATAGTCAGAGGAAGTATTGGTGGAAGATGTTATAGGACAACATCATTTAGATGTAGAATACAAAGAGGATACACACCAAGAAGCAGGTTCATCGAAAAAGACAACAAATACAAAGGTAAAACAAATAGTACATATATCATCGTGCAAACAAAAAGAAGAAACAATAACACTACTATTGGTTTAGATATATGATTTTATACCTTTACCAAGATTGACCTAGGGTTCATGTCTACTGGGGTTCCAACAAAGCCTCTAAAACTATCGGCCATCCTGGTGAACTAGAAGGAAACAGAGCGTACAGAGTGCACTGCGCAGTCTCACCTGAGATAGTCTTAATGGGTGATTACAATACTCAAGTGTTTGCAGTCCAAGATTGAGTGGAGATATGAGACGTGTGCATTGAGAGTTCTATTTAACTTATTAAACCAATATACTGTTATTCACGATTATGCATGGAATATAATCACTTCATTCATTCAGCATACTAATATATACTAAAAACAATAAATAAACACATGCATCCAATCACATAACACATGTTTTACCATGGTTCCCCCCTCCTGGGATACGTCCACGAAGATCTGTCTCTCAAGCTCTTCTATTATGGCAGTTCCAAAACTACAACACTGAGCACTTGAAAAATCCTCTCAGTCAGGTATATATCTATTCTAAGGTGAACTAGATCGCACCAGGATCCTCAGCCTGTGATCTAACCCTCTAGATCTACCCTCCTGTCTCTCTACAACTCAACATCTTAAAAAACTGGGTCATATGACACAAGAATTACAACTAGCTATCAAAACATGACTCCTCTCTTATGTTGTCTCTTTGAATTACCACTACTAACTTCCATATCTCTCTTTTCAAGCCCCCTCTATGAGACCTAGGTATCTATATTTATACATTTTTGTCTCATCATCCATTACAATGTATTAAAAAAATACTAAACCTAATGTCATTAGGTCTTCCATGCATGCGCGTGTGCTACTCTTCCTTCCAGTTGAAGCTTTCCTCGTGCATGCCTTCCTCCCCAAAAATAACCTTTCTTTCCACTTTGGACTGCTTCCAATAGGCCCCCAACATTGACATGTGGCTCATCTCGAGCCACCTAACCTCTATGTGCTTCATTGATCTCACTAATGATTGCTTAGAACTTCTCCATGAGCTTTGTTTCTTGCGTTTGGGCCTACGCGATCTTCTCCTTGATTGTGTCCAATATATGCACTACAATATCATCACTGACCAACCTTGCACATTCAGCCTAGGTCTATGCCATATATTTTTTGGCTTCCTCTTCCTGTGAAATGACCTCTGCTGCTTGCTCTTGAAGTGGTTCCATTTGAGCCTGGCTCTCTGTTTTCTCTGTCTCCGCAGTTATGAGTTTTGCCTGTAGTGTTTTCATGTCTTGCACCCCTTTGACGCATTCCATGATCGACATTATCTTCTGCCTTTGCTTGAGGTCCTGGATAGTTGCACTTATCCTTTCGCCTTCCTGGTCCCACTATTGGACTTGTTGATTCTCTTCCAGCTTCGTCCAGGGTTGTGCTTCTTTCTCGAACAAGTCATCTGTTGCATGGACTTGCATTCCATCTCTTATATCTACTCTGTTGCCTCATGTTTCCTTTTCTCCCTTACCTCCGGTGGAGTGGTAGGTGTGAGTTGCTCATGAAGATTCTCAATCTCCTATTGGTATTGATCAATTTTCTACAAAATCTGATCAATCTTCTCTGTCACCGTGAGTTCAGTTGTCTGTGTGGTCTTTGAAATATTCTCATAGGCTATGACCACTTTCCTCTCCAGTCCCTACACATGTTCCCTCTCCTCTTTGGTCTCGATCTTGGCCTTCTCTAATACCAATTCCATCTCGTACCATTTATCCTTTACCTGTTGCAGTTCGGCTATATCTATGTGTGCACGAGATTGTGCCTCCTATGTAACGTTGAGCTGAAGTTTATATAAGGCCTTGGTTGGTATCCATGAAAATACCAACTACAATTGATCCAAATCATTTAGGGGTGTTTTCCCCACGATTTCGTCCATGTACACCATGTTGGACGTGACGTGAAATGTTGAGCTCGGCTGTGCTATCATCTGGACTCTGTGTCACTCGCTTGCTCCCGGTTCTCCTCTTATCTGTGATTTTGACGGGCCCATTTCTATTTTGTTGTTGGCTGCCCGTGCTTCCCCGATATGCCTGAGGAGTTGTCTTATGTCTGCCAACTCTTCTTGGGCCACCATTTCTGCATCATCCTCTGTGATCGTGTAATATGGAGGTGTTATATGTAGCTTCGTCTTCTTGCACACACCCCCCATCTAAGTAGTTGGTCACTTAGTCAGGCCTGGATCTTGTGGAGTAGGACTTGGTGTAGTCCCCTGCGTTGCCTCGAACTATTTCTGTTGTACTTGGGGTGCCTGTGTATTGTTCTTCTTCTTCCCCATCTGGAATCTTGTCTTGGATGTCCCCCCTTTATTCTGATGTGGTTTTCTCTGGCCTTTCCTTCATTTCTTGGGCACTGTGATTTCCTAGGGTTGTGTCTATTCCTTCCTTACCTCCTCATCATGTGGATGTTCCTGTCTTGCCTCCTCTTCCTCTACCCCTGCAGGTATGTCTCAAGTGAGGACTAGAATCCTCTATTCGTCTTCCCAATCCTTGATGGCCATTTGTATGTCCCCCTCTATAATGTAATAGTGCAGTTGTAGCCATTCCTTGTTTGGGTCCTTCATCCACTGTATTCACATCACATGTCTAGTGGCCTTGAAGCTAGCTACGCCCTGATAGTTTTCCACAACCTACGGTGTTATCCTCCAAATGTTGGTGATGGTCTCTTGTAGGTTGTGAAGATATCCTTCAAATATATTTGCATTCATTCTTTTGTTCTTGGCATCCGAAGCGGCTTGAATCGATAATTATCTCACTCTGTGATTGGGTTTGGGTCTGGTGGAGAAAAATGTATAGTTCGGTTCCTTCCATACCATAATGGCTATCAGAATGATCAACCATGAATAATTATATTATGTCCCCAGATCCTGTGCATCCTTCCAGTCATCTAGAAATAGATTCAAAAAATAAGGGGCCCAACTGATTGTGGTGCCCTTGACACACTGTGTTGCAACTACGACAACCATGACCGAGACTTCCTCCTTGCGACATTTTTTGAGCATCTTGTAGGCCATAATTTTTGTGGCCATTATTTTCGTGAAGTCACTAATCCGCTTGATAATGATTCCACGCATCCCCCTTTTGGTGCTATATTTATTTTTCATCTCCTCGACCAATGTTTTCTCCTTTGTTTTGTCCTCGAGGAACTGTGTGATATCCATGCCCCGTGATGGCATCCCTGTGATGTGCATAATGATCTCTACATCTATTGAGATGAGCTTGTCCAACCACATATATCTGCCATGTGTGACTTCCATCAAATACTTGATGCAAATGTTTGCATATTCATCTATGCCAAAGTGTGGTAGGTCCAACAAACCAAAAATCCCATTTTTTTCTAGTCCTGTTGCCCACTGGACTGGTTGATGAATCGGTTCCCCAAAGGGATCTACACCCACAGTCTGTAGGTAGAATTTCTTAGTGAACTCTGGGAACTTGTTCATGTCCATTACATCATGTTCTGAGTACCCTAATTTTTCTACATAACCTAACAAATATTCTTTTATCCGTACCCCTTCTAGTATGCATGGAAAAACAATTGTTGCGGCGGGTTATCTGCATAGTGACCTAGGTACCTTCTGCTTGGTAGTTCTTTAGCATATTGTTCTGGTCATCTAGTGACATATTCCACAGCTCCTTCCTATGGGTGTTTCGATACGGTTTTTTGTGAATCTTTTGGCTCGATCATTTCTTCTTGATTTGGAGCCATCCTGTTGACTCTCAGAGCTTCTATAGGATGCCTACATATTCATTCTATTGGACCTACCCGTCTTATGGCCTATAAATTTCCATGCCCATAGGTGTTTTTTGTTGGGTTTCATCTACCACGAGTGTCGGGCTTCTTGGTGTTATATCTGGTGATGGGATTTCGTCCACATTGACGACTTCTGGCGATAGAGATGGATGTTGTTCACTTCCTTGTGATTGTGTTTGTGCTTTGGTCCTAACTCTGGGTTGTTTGGTTGTCTGGCTCAGTTCTTCTTATTTGGGTGGTTCCATGGTGGAAAATAAAACTTGTCGTTCATCGATCTCCATAGCCTCTGCAACCTTTGTAAAATTTTCAATTTTTAGTCTTTGTTGCGTCTTCTCTATAGCTCTCTGCCTTTTCCAACTTTGCAATAACATTTTTTCTCCTACGTCCTTGCTTTGTATGGCCATCGTGTGAATCTTGTTGAAGACATTACCTCTATGACATATTGAATGAACCGTCAGTTCCTTTGTACTTTCCATTACTTTCCCTTGCCGTCTCCAGTTGGTGCAATTAATGCAATGTCTCGTCTGTCGTTTTCGACATTCAATTCCGCTATCTTTCGTCACTTAGTGCTTCTTTTTCCATAGCCACCTTTCCCACTTATTTTTTCTTTGAAATTACCATTGGCCTTGTCTTCCTCGGGTTCATATTCCCGAGTGTGTGTATTCCTTGTCCTTTTGGTGAACTATTCCTCTGTTGGTACTGTTTGATCTCCTACTTTTTTTTTGTTTTTTTTAACTGCACGATGACTTTCAAGTTGTGGGTGGTCGACTGTCCTTGTAAAACTTCAGTCGAATCCCATTGACCATCCCTCTGATTTATGTGCCTCCTAATTCCTTCAACTGTACAACTCCCCCATATGTGACATTTTTTACTTCGTACGGTCCTAGCCAGTGCATTCTAAGTTTTCTTGGATGCTGAATGAATTTGTTGTCATACATCAACACTAAGTCTCCTTCCTTGAAAGTTTTCCTCTTGATATGTCTGTCATGCAAATATTTATCCCTTTCTTTCTGAACTTGTTGGTGGAACCCTGCTAGGATCTTTCCTTCCTCCATGGTCATCAGTTGATTCAACCTATCCTGTATTGTGCCTTGTTCCATCATGTTCGTAATTGTTTCTATGCACAGACTGGGTACCAAAAATTCTAATGGAACCACTGCTTCTTGTCCATATACTAGTCTAAATGGCATGTGTCCTACCAACTTCTTGCATGTGGTCCTGTAGGCCCACAATACTATTGGTATTTTGAGGTCCCAATCATCCTTGTTGACGTTACAGATCTTCGTCGGTGTATTTTCCAGGATTTTGTTAAATGCTTCGAATGTTTTGTTTTCTTGTGGATGATATGATGTATTTTTTTGATAATGGACTTCAAATTCCTCAGTCATATCCTTGATGGCACTGGTAATGAAGTGAGTGCCTTGGTCGCTCATACAATTCCTTGGGCAACCAAATCTAGTGATCACTTGCTCAAATAGAAAGTCTGTTGATGTCTCTGCACTGCAATCTTTGACTGGTGTTTCTTCTTCCCATCTTGTTAAGTATTCTATCATGGTGATAATGTAACTTGCTCCTATCCTCTTTGTTGGTGGGTTAATTTATCCCACAAATTCTATTTCCCATTTTTCGAATACTTGTAATGTTACCTGTGGTCGCAATGGAATCTCATCCCTTCTATTGGGTTTACCAACCCTCTAACAGACGTTGCATCTTTGGCAGTACTCTTTCGAGTCTTTGTGAATGGTCGACCACCATAGTCCCACGCGATAGTTTTTCCTGTGTAATTTGCAGTAGCTTTTCCTATGTAATTTCCTCCTGCTATTCCCTCATTGGATTCTGCTATAACCCTTGGTATTTCATGTTCTAGCACATATCTTCACAATATGCTATCTGCGCCCATTTTGTATAAGTGTCCTACAATCAACTGATAGTTTGTAGCTCAGACTACCAAGTTCTTTTTCTGCATAGTGTTTTATTTCCATGGCACAGTACATGTACTCAAGTACTGGATGATGTCTACAAAGTATTCATCGACAATCTGGACTGAAAATAATTGTGTGTCTGGAAAGTTGTCCTCTAAACTTGTAGGTTCTTCTACGTTCGTGACCCTTGATAAGTGGTCAGGTCCTGCATTCATCTTACCTGGCTTCACTATGACTTTGAAGTCAAATTCTTGAAACAATAGTAACCATCAACAGATTCACCCCCCCAACACTGGCTTGTTGACTAGGGTATTCAAGGGCTGAGTGATCTGTGAACATCTTAAAATGTTTTCCCAATAAGTAATGGATGAACTTATGCAGTGCATAGACCATAGTTAGGCCTTCCCTCTCTGTAGTGTTATAGTTCTACTATGCTTCTAACAGTTTCCTCCTCAGGAATGATATCGGATGATCCAAATATCCTTCTCCTGGTTGTGCCAAAATAGCTCCAAGTGTTATGGCTGATGCATCTACATGTACGTGGAATGTCTTCTACTAGTCTAGAAATACTAGTATTGGCATTGTTACCATATTTTCTTTCAGTGTATCCAGACCATGTTGACAATCCTCATCCCACTAAAAAATTGTATCTTTCCTTAACAGTTTCTCCATTGGCGTGGTGATCTATGCATACCCTTTGATGAATTTTCTATAGTATTCTATGTGTCCCAATGTTGCTCTTAGTTGACAAACTGTTTTTGGTAGTGGGAGGTTAACAACTACTACAATCTTGCAGGATCTACTAGTAAACCTTGCTTGCATACTATATGGCCCAATAGTATCCCAAATGGTGTTTTGAAGATAGACTTCTTGATGTTTAATGATATCTAGCACTGCCTACATATTTCTAACATTAGCCGCAAGACCTCTACATGGTCTTTCAATAGATTGTAGATTGTCCAATCATCCAAGTATACCTCTAGAAACTGGTGGATAAATTCCTTAAATGCAGCGATGACTACTCTGGAAAATATTGTTGGTGCATTCTTCACTCCAAACGGCATGACTATGTACTGGTAGGATCCCCATTTTATAGAAAATGTGGTCTTGTATCTGTCTTCATGTTCTATGTTGATCTGGTGGTAGCCTGAGAATCCATCAGTGAATGAGTAAACTTTGTGTCCCCCTACGTTCTCCAACACTTCATCCATGAAAGGTGTAGGGAACAGGTCATGTAGGCATGCATCATTCAACTTCCTCAAGTCGAAACATATTCTTATCCCGCCTTGTTTTTACTCTTGAACTACCATTGGTCTTATCCATTCTGATTCTTCCACCGGTTCTATGATGCTAGCTTCAAGCATCCTATCGATCTCAGCTTTGAATTTTTTCTTATAGATCATGTTTAGTATGTATGGTTGTTGTTTGATCGGTCTCACCTCAGCTCTGAGTGGTATCTTCATTTCTCCGAGATCTCTCGCTATGCATTTCATTTATGTAAATTTTGTGGGGAATAGATCATTGTACTTGCACACTAACTCTGTTATGCGTTCTATTGTTTGCTCATCCCAGTAATCTCCAATGCTAGACATTTTAGGATTCTCAACTGTCCCAATGTTGACTTTCTTCACCTTGATCGGCACAACAATTAATTTTGATTCTATAGATGTACCTTTCACTTCTCTTTTGTCATTTGCTTCCTCGATCTGAATATCGCACAGGTCGTCTTCATCTGGTGCTTCTTCCTACACATGGTAGCATGACAACAATTCTTTCACTGTTTGTCTATTTCGTTGTTGTTCCTCTGTTATGATTTCGAATTTTGGTTCCTTAATGAATATCACCCCTCTTATCTACTTAAGTGTTGCATCTATGTTGGAGTTCTCATGCTGGAATGAGAAAGTGACTATAAAATTCTATTACAATATTGTCCAACTCGAAGTTCCTCTGTGCACTTCCTGGTCTGTATACCAGTTTGTTGGTATGCCTTCAAAGGTATGTACAAAATGATGAGGCCATTCCTCTGGAGGTGTCATTTTCCACAATGCTCTGCACTTCTCCAAGTGTTCTGCTATTTCCCCCTATCCATCGTACTTTTGTTGCTGGTTACTTCTCTTTGTTGCGCCAAACCTTATGCGATGTAACCACTTGCATTGGTACCAATCCTTGATTGTTTACTTGTGTGTGCTCCACCATTTTTCAGGTGTGGCCTTGAGTGATATATAGAGTGCTAAGAGTCTCTGATTTTCTAACACTTCATCTTCATAACATTTCAAGAATTCTTCTAGATCGTTTACCCCATGGAAACTGGGTGGTTCCCTTATATCCGTACCTACCCATCCTATTGCGCGATCTATTCTTGCGCATATTCTTGTGAAAACTTCGTGTAGCTTTCGTTGCTAGTTTTCTAAACCTGTGTTTGAGTCTGTTTCACATGAAGTAAAGCTCCACCAACTGAGTATCCCATCTACAGTTGGGTTTACATAATCCTCATCACGCGCAATTGTTCTATACAACTGGTTGATTTCCTCCAAGCCCAAACAAGTAGGTTCTACAAACGTCTCCCTTTCTGATGGGTATAATGGCATAATGAACCTATATTCTCCTCACTCAAATGTCATTTTTTGTGTCTTTAAATTTATTATGGCCTGGTTATCAAACGCCCAATACAAGCCAAGCGATTTTGGATATGGTTTTGTGTCATCCACTATTTCAATCACTTCAAAGCCTGCTTTAGTGCGCACTCCATATAGATCTACTGTTACTCCTTTCGGTTTTCCAATTGGTAGAACTCTGTGTTGGTTTTCTAGTTTCATTTGAACAGGTGAATATCCTAATGTGGGATCTCCCATACATTGCCATGTCTTCTTAGGTAATGCATTGAATTTAGATCCTATATCTAGTATGATATCTCCCATGTTGAAATCTTCGATGTTGGCATTCAACCCAAATTCCCTACTTGTTCTTCTCCTTGTATGTAGTTGATTGATTGCTTTTTATTCTAGTTTTCCTTTTGTCTCTATGCTACATCTTTCTAATATATTTTGGAATATTTTTACATAGGAAGGATCATTCAATATTTTTACACATGATTGCAAAAAGCCTTTGATTGTACTTACTTGTCCCAAGGGTTGTGTTTCTTTGGTATGATCTAATGATGGAGGCATATCATACTCTGGTAATTCCTTGCTCTATTGAAAAGTTGAATTCGACGCGATGTCCTGCTTCAATAATTCTTGTCTGGCTTGCTTAAATGTTTCCTTCTTGTTCTACATGTCGAACTATCTCCTTGGTTCAAAATTTTTCTTCACCCACTGGTGTTGTACTAGATCTTGTCGAACCGTGTCATTTCCTATTTTATCTCATCCACATGTAACTATGTTGATGTTTCATCCTTCATCTCTCACTTCATCTAAAATCCATTGAACATTCTAGTTGTTTTGATTCCTCTTTTCCTGCCTCTTCCCTAGTAACGTAGGAAATTTTTCCATGTCATGATCCGATGCTTGACAATACATACAAGTCATTGGTGGAAGTGGACATTCTCTTGCATAATGTCCTGGTTGTTGACAGTTGTGACATACCACTGGTCCTCTACCTCTTTCAAAGCCTCCTCTTGCTCGTCCTCCATCTATATAGCCATCTCGATCTCCTCATGGCATGTTATACTAAGGTGCCTGATTGTACTGCATGGTATTGTATTGCGGTTGTTTTGTGTTGTACTATGGCTGCACGGTATTATATGGTTGTTGCGCAATGTTGTATGGGGTTGGAACTTGGTTAAACTTAGGTGTGGCTTGCCCGGTCATAATTTCTTACTACACCCTATATGCATATGATGTCCTCTCTCGCATCAAGTCCATAGTTATATAGTCTTTGTCAATGTGGACCACTAACTTGCAAAAATTACAATATGAAAATTTTGGGACTATCTGGTATTTTTGCATCATTGGGAAATGCTATGAATCATGGCCCAGTTTCTTACATATTCCGTACCATAGTCCTCCTATTGGTAATGGATTTGGCATCCCTATTTCCATATATAATGTGAATGTTGGACATTCGTTCTTATGGTGTCCTTCCATCCTACATGTGGTACACAAAATGGCTTCTCATTTGTCCTACTTTTGTTCTAGTTTAGTTGGAATGTTAAGTTCTTCAAATCCTCCTTCATATCTTTGATGGATGGATCTGTCTACTGATATTGGTTTTCTTCCAGTTGTCGATCTGCCTGTAGAGCCTCTGCCTATGTCTGAAACTTCTATTGTCGCAATGGGTATTTTAAGTGTGGTAGTATTGAATTGACGAACAGGTGCCTGTGTTGCATATTGGTCAATCTCCCATACAGATTCTCCTGGTTTCTATCTAATTTATATCATCTCTTTCATGTACTGGTCCTCTGAGATTGGCTTCTGAAACTCATTTATCAACAATTTCTCAAGTCTGCAATCGTTTTGGTTGTCCCTGGTGGATTTTTTTTAGCTAAACTCATATACCAATACAATTCTTGATCCCTTAGTGTGATCACTAGTTGTGCAAGCTTAGTATCTTCGTATGTAATCTGTTTTTCTTCCCAGATATTCTCATAGATAAACAAGTGTTTTTCCAAGTCCTTTGACACTTCTCCTTTGAATTATAGTAACCTAATGGTGGGATCGTGTCCTCCCATCCCAAATGCTGAAATACTACCTCTGCATGGTGTATATACTTGAGTAGTGCTTCCTAAATTGGATCCTCCAGTTGTTGTTCCCTATGTAGATGTACTTTCTATTGTCTTTCTTCTCCTGAAATTCAGTTGTCTAAACGGTGGTGTTCTTTTTGTTGTATTAGTTGCACATGGATTTATGGGTTCCACACTGACATTAATATGGATAGGATTTCTTCCTTATATTCCTTCTCTTGGACCTCTCATCTTCCTCTGATACATTGTGCGCAGGATTTCCTCAATCTTCTCCACATCCCGGAGATCCTCTACCTCCTCTTCATCACTTGCCAATACTTCCCTCGTAGCTATGGCTCTCTTCTTGGTTTTCACCTTGTAATGGTAGGGTAATACACTGCGAATATTTCCAGTTGTCACCATGATCCCCTTGATATGGATGTCATCCATCATGATTGTGTCCAAGGGATCCTCCTTATTTCCTTTATCCACTCCTCCTTCCATTTCTCCTCTTTCTGTCAGTTCTTCCCCCCTTCTACCATGCACGCAGGGAAGTTTAGTTGTCTGGATCCATTGTCATTACACCTTTGTTGTATAGCAGTATCTTAATAGAAGTATACAACAATTTAATATACATTCCTCGAGGCCAGCGTAGAAACTATTTCTCTACTGCATTGTACAACTTCACTATATCTACTGCAAATTCTATTATAAATCCTGCTACAATACTGTCAAGCCAAAAATATACTATGTAGGTGAATTTGTTGTTCACTTGCTATAACTGCTCAATATGAACTGAGGTCCACTCTAACTATTAGGTCGGGTTTTTTGCGTGGTTATCCTTCAACCTCAATATCCACTACTGCAATAAGTGTGGAAATTCACAGAAAAATACTTCATGCAGATCAGTAAACACGTATTTCTCAAGATATTTGCGCGGTGTTACTCTAGGGTTTATGTTATCTTTCTATGCAAAATCCAACTCCTTTGTCTTCAGGTAGATTTCAATATCTTCTTTTGTGGGATTCCACAGTCTCAACGTCCCTTTCTAGTGGTGCATTTTCACCTCCTTGTTGACTGATTCAGTATTCTCATGACCTACCTTCCACAGATCTTACAGATGTTTTAACAAATTTTCACCAGATCCCATCTACTCAGTCCTGTAATGTTATAACCCATGACAACAAAACCATTTTTTGGTTTATATATCTAATTTTATACCTTTACCATGATTGACCCAGGGTTCATGTCTATTGGGGTTCCAACAAATCCTCTAAAACTATCAGCCCTCCTAGTGAACCAGAAGGCAACACAATGTACAGAGTGCACTGCGCAGTCTCACCCGATATAGTATTAATGGGTGACTGCAATACTCAAGTGTTTGCAGTATAGGATTGAGTGGAGATCTCAGAAGTGTGTGCTGAGAGTTCTATTTAACTTATTAAAGAAATATACTTTTATTCATGATTATGCATGGAATATAATCACCTCATTCATTCAACATGCTAATATCTACTAAAAATAGTAAATAAACACATGCATCCAATCACATAACACAAGTTTTACTGTGGTTCACCCCCTTCTGGGATACGTCCACAAAGATCTATCTCTGAAGCTCTTCTATTGTGGAAGTTCCAAAACTACAGTGTTGCGCGCTTGACAATTCCTCTTAGTCGGATAGAGATCTATTCTAAGGCATACTAGATTGCACCAGATTCCTCGGCCTATGATCTAACCCTCTATATCTACCGTCCTGTCTCTCTACATCTCAACATCTTACAAAACTAGGTCAAATGACACAAGCATTACAAATAGATATCAAGACAGGACTCCTCTCTTTTGTCGTCTGTTCAGATTACCACTACTACCTTCCACATCTCTCTTTTCTATCCCCCTCTATGAGACCTAGTTATCTATATTTATATGTTTATGTCTCATCATCCATTACAATGTATTATAAAAACTGTAACCTTGATGTCATTAGGTCTTCCATGCATGCACACATGCTGCTCTTCCTTCCAGTTGTTTCTTTCCTTGTGCATGCCTTCCTCCCCAAAAATAGCCTTTCTTTCTGCTTTGGACTGCTTCCAACAACTACCATGCATACCCAAAGGAGTCACAATTCTTCCTAACATATTAGGATGTGTGGATAAATTGAGGTATTCATATCATTATATTACAGACATAGACAAGTTCCCTCAGTTTGCATCACAAATCTATATGGACAGAAAAGGTAAAACTTCATCAAGGGTGCCAATTTTAGAGACAAAGCAGTGGATAGCAGGGTTGTATAACATATGTATCATAAACATGTTGGAAATTCCCCATTTTGGGAGGGGAAAGGATGTCAATGCCTTTGTGAAACAACTATTGGCCTTGGTGCATGGGGTTGTTCTATGGATGGATATGCTGGTATCAATAGATGTAGATTTAATTGCAGAGATTACAGGTTTTCCAATAGATGGAGAAAAGACAGAACATCATTTGGATGATAAGATAAAGGAGAAATCTCTAGCAGAGGAGATGAAGAAGACATATGGTACTGAGAGAAGGTCACAGTGAATCATAATTAATAGGATCAGTGAACCTATGACGAGGTTGGAAACACATATGATGGCTTGTAAAATTCTAAGGAAATGTCATAAGGAATAAGCACCTACAAGAGTTATAGCAGTAGTCGCACAGTGCACAAAGGGGACTCTACTCAGTTGGACCCCATATTTACTGATTTTTTTTTTGGATGACTGGAAGGATGCATAGGATCTTGGAATGGAGCTCCATTATGCATGGTTGATAATACTGATATTTTTTGGGCTAGGGAGAACCCAAATACATCGGATTTTACCCAAGGCTAGGAAAGTGTCATGCAACTAAGTATACGGCATTATGGCACACTTTAGATGCAAAAAAAATAAAATCAAAATCCAACATATTTTCTATGTATTATGACAAGATGAAGGAAAAGTTGGGTGAAACATGGAGGATACCACCATAAGTGGTGGAAGAACATAAAATCATAGAAAACTTTAAGGATTCTAGACATAATATGTGGATTCAGGCCAAAATGGATCCCAATAAGGAATGGTTACAACTAAGATACTGTGTGATAAAATAATATGTACAATGGGCCATGAAAGAATGGACTGAATAATGGATGGTACCAGTAGCTTCCAAGAAGGAATCAAAAGGAAAGAAACAAGAATAAATTGGTACTTCACAGAAGTCAAATATTCCAACAACAAATATAAGAAAGGCAATAAAGAACATGAAGGAAACAAGGGGGAGTGAAACAGTTAGAAATCCAAGGCAGAATAACCCTATCCTCAAACCTCTAGCACAGGTTAAGGACTGTGCAGAAGTAACAAATGAAGGAATACTAAAGGATAATGATGTTCCTACATAGGAGGAACTAGGAGGAGGAGATCTACCAAACATGGATGTCCCAGAAACATTATTGCATACAAAGAAAATACCCATGAAGAGGAAATCATTGTAGGTAGGAGGTTATTGCAAGAGGATGAAGGCACATAAAGGCATTCATGAGTTCACATTAGTAGAGGATGATGAAAACATTGTGGAAGATAAAGTACAGCATTGTGCAATAGATGCATGGGATGATGCAAAGAAAAAAGGGAATAAATACTTAAGAAGTTGATAGAGGTTAATGAGGCATTGGAAAAACTTCAAATTACTGGCGTGCAATAGAGAGAACAAGTGCAACAACAAACTTTGCAAGAAAGATCAGTTCTAGCGTAGGAGACAATACAAATAATATCAATGGGAAGTGAGATTTTTTTCATAACTTGGGAGATGTTACAAGTGGATCAGGAGACAACGCAAAAGTAGTTGAAGGACATAGATCACTTAGACTTGGCACTTCCCAAGGTTCCAATGAACGCACTATACAAACTGCGAATTAGTGTCGCATAGGAGATACAATCAAGGACATGCACAGACACAAAAAGTATAGAACCGGCCAATGAAGTAAAGGAGACATTGGATTTGACAATCAATCATGTGAAGTTTGAGAGAGATATATTAAAGCATAACATTGGCAGAATGGAGCAGAAAGTGGAGGAAGTGTTTAAAACAATTACTCACAATGCGGAAGAAGGGGAGAGTTTACCAATAGAGGAGAAGATTGAAAAGATAGCATAGGCTATGGAGGCATACATGAATCACATGACAGAGTTGAATGAAATCCTAGCACCTAGCACCCCACCATAAGTTAGAATGCAGAGGGAGAAGGAGGTGGCAATCCATAAGGAGAGCATTGCGCAGAGAATTAAGGAAAACATAGAGTTATACAACAAAAGAACACAATTATGGACTAATCTCCACGAATATGAGAAACTATAGGAGTTAGAATAGAAGGAAGAAGGGGTAAATATTGCAATGAAGGAACTCACACATAGGAAAAAAGTAATGAACATATCATATAGGATGAAGGGTGAGCAGGAATTGAAGAATTTGATGAAGGGTGAGCAGGAATTGAAGAATTTGGAGACAAAGATGAAGAGAATATAAGCAGATAATCAGTCAAGGCAGACTAAGTTGGAGCCATTTCATAAAGGGGAAGAAAAGATGTTGACTGATATTGATGCAGCCAAGGGGCATATTGAAAAAATCAGCTTGGAGACTGAATATTTTCTAAGGGAGCATATCACTACACAAACTATGGATTTTGTAGCAGAGAAGAGTGCATAGTAAACACTCGAATTGAAGATATTGTAGGA
The DNA here is from genome assembly GCA_009831015.1 of Picea engelmannii. Classification (NCBI taxonomy): domain Eukaryota; kingdom Viridiplantae; phylum Streptophyta; class Pinopsida; order Pinales; family Pinaceae; genus Picea; species Picea engelmannii. Next base: position 50,545 of record ML798249.1, on the reverse strand, counting down.
AAATTCCATGCACTAGAGAATTTAGTGCAGGATGTAAACATTGATTGAGTGGATCCAGATGAGCCATAGGTGAGTGTTCGGGGCATGTTGGCTCAGGTCATTTTGGGGAATAACACAACAATAAAGGAAGGAAATAAAAAGGGGACTAGAAAAGGATCGCATGTTGGATAATAAGGAAAAGTAGCACAAGGAAGCAACAAAGGAAGAAAGAAGGACGTGGATCAACTATTCACAGAAAGTTAGAAAATGGAAAAATCTAATCCACTTAGGGGTAGGGTTTTTTTCATGATTGTAACGGTTTTTAACCCATTTTGTAGTATAAATATGAGATATGAGGAGGTAAGGATATATCATGATAGTTGAGAGTTTCTAGAAAGAGTTGGAGTGACTAGTTAGTTTTGGTATGAGTTATGTTGAGAGTTGTGGAGCTAGTTTTGGAGATGATTCTGTGTTTGAGAGACATGCATTGTAACTGAAGGTAAGGTCACAAGTTATGGAGCTTGGTGAAAATTTGTTAGTCTCACCATCACCAACTTATGATGTAATGTGTGCAGTGTAGAACCTTGATGAAGAATAATAAAGAAGCAATGAATTCCATATCTTTGTGGGCGTAACCCAAGGGGGTGAACCACGATAAAACATTGTGTCACTGTGTGGAAATTTTTTTTTATGTATTTCCATGGTTTATGATGAATAAATGAGTATGTTAGTAATAAAATGTTGCACGCACTAGAATAGTTCAGATATTTACTACATAATGAAGTTTAATGAATGGAAATTGTTACAATATGGTAGATCTAGATTTAATGATATGCTATAATGATATATTTGATGTATGTTGAAGTAAAAAGCATGCCTAACATCCCCAAAGCAGAATCCCTTCCAAGGCTATAGAAATATGGGTCTTGTAGCTACCCATAAATCCATCTCGGGTGAGACTTCATTGTGCACTCTGTAGGCAGTGTTTCCTTCTGGTCTCTAGAAGGTCCGATGGTTTGTAAGTTTTTGTTGGAAAACTAGAGTAGAAGCCAAGTTAGCCCAAAAAAATCCAAAAAATATCAAAGATGAGATTGATAAATTATGTTCTATTGGGTTCATTTAACCCCTTATGTACACATCTTGGGTCTTGAACCCTATGCCAGTCAACAAAAAGAAGGGAACTATTTGGGTCTATACCGACTTTTGAGACCTCAATCAGGTGTTTCCTAAGGACAATTTCCCAACACCCTTCATCGGTTGGGTAATTGATGCATTTGTCGGACATGAATTCCTTTCAATAATGGGTAGATTCTCCAGCTAGAATAAATTTCAAATCCATCACGTAGACCAATACAAGACTGCATTCACTACCCCATGGGGAGCCTTCACTTAACGTGCCATTCCCTTTGGGATAAAAAATGTGAGTTCCACTTTCCAGCAAGCCATGAAATACACTTTTCATGATCTCGCCCACATCATCCTCGCTTACTTAGATGATCTCACTACTTTCTCCAAGAAGCGATCACAACACTTAGAGGACTTACAACTTGTATTTCAATGATTTCACAAGTACAACATTCAATTAAACCCCCTCAAATGTGTTTTTTGCATCACAACTGGAAGCTTATTGGGTTTCATCATTTCCAAACAAGGAATCATAGTGGACCCCATAAAATTCGAAGCAATCAACAAGATTCCTCCACTAAACAACTTGAGTGAACTACAAAGCCTCCAAGGAAAGGTTCATTTCCTACGACACTTCGTTCCTAACTATGCAATCCATGCCCATGGTTTCTTGCGCTTACTATGACATGAAAGCCCATTCCACTGGGATAAACATGCCCAAGCTACTTTTGACTCCCTCAAATAAGCACTCAGTAAATCACCCCTAATTAGTCCCCCATACTTTGATAGGAATTACATCCTGTGTCTTTCCACCTCATAGATATCAATTGCAGGAGTGCTAGTTCAAGTAGGCGATGACCAGCAAAAACATTTCCATTTACTACATAAGAAAAAAACTCTTCATGCCACCTATATAGTACAATTAGGAAGAGAAGTTATCACTAGTTATCGTCCTCACAGTCCAAAAACTACACCACTAGATCTTGCTTCAAAATACCAAGGTCATGGAAGATTCTAATACAATCAATACCTTCTTAGTAGGCCCTAGATCAATGGAAAATTTGCTCGCTGGATTGTCATCCTCTAAGATTACAACCTAGAGTTCACAACTCCCATGAGAAAGAAATCCCTCGTCCTCATAGAGTTGATTGTAAACCTCCCATCAAATTACACTGACACCCTTACGAATGAGAAATTCCTAGATGGAAATTTATTCTTTATTTCATCTAATGACCCATGGTATGGAGACATTCTCATATATCTTTGTAAGAAAACAATTGGCCCACTTATCTCTCGAGATGATCATCATCATATCCATCATCAAGCTTCATGCTACCTCCTCATAGGAGATGTCCTATACTGTAGGGGGCTAGAAACTATTCTCCACCACTGCTTCACTATCGAAGAGGTAGAAAAAGTCCTAAATGATTTTCATAGTAGCACATGCGGGGGTCTTATTCCTGGTATGTCCACAACACAAAAAGTGGATCAAGTTGGTTACTTTTGTCCCACCTTATTTTAAAACTACATCCACACCATCAAGCATTGTAAAAAATGTCAATTGTATGCACATAAATCCAAAGCACCACCCGCTCCCCTCCATCCAATCATTATGGAATGCTCCTTTTGCAAATGGGGTATTGATTTCATGAATTGAAATTTCCCATCCAACAATGGGCACAAATATATCTTAGTCGATGTCAACTACTTCACTAAATGTCTGGGATCCATGCCAAAATTCAATAATATGAAAAACATTGTCACCTTCTTCTTCTTCAACCACGTCATTACCCATTATGGAGTTCCCCTCCAATTGGTGTTTGACCATAGTAAACATTTTTAAAATGAAGAGTTCATTGAGTTTCCTTCCAAGCTATGGTTTACTCATGAATTTTCTTCACCATACTATCCATAATTGAATGGGTAGAGATGCACAGGTTTAAATCCATATCCCACACAGTCCCCTTCATTAAGACATAAACATGATTTTACGACCACCCGTACATCCACAATTGAATTATACATTTGCAAGACATGAGAAAGTATAAATCCATATCCTTTGCAGTCCCCCTCATTAATACATAAACATGACCATACGATCACCCGTACGACCCCCACCCCAAAAACATAAAATATAAAAAAAATTGCAGGAGGCCTAGACTACTCACCAATATCTTTTGCAAGAAGAATCTGATGTCCCATGACCTCATACCACTCATAAAGGCTCACAATAATACAAATAGAACTCAACTCATGGAACTTAAAATTATGTGATATTGTGGGCCCCACACCCATATATACACCCCTTTCCAAAAATTCCAACCATCTGTTCTGGAGCCCAGGAGCTCTATTTTTCATGTCATTCATGACACAAGGATCCTGATTCTACCATCTACACATATATATCATTTATTATATATTTTATTCCAACCACCCGGGGAGCCACCTCCTAGCCTCGGTCCTAGGTACACACACTCATTATCATCATTATCAAATAAATGTCATATATTATTTATCGTCAGGTATTTTTCACGTCGGGTATTTTGTTTTTGTGTGTGCAAGTTCTTGATATGAAGATATATATCCCATTCAGTCTTGGCTATCATATTCCCCCTTTAGGTATATTTTCAACTCTAGAATGACATCAAGCCCTCTACAAACAATTTCATCTCTAAGTCACACCCTCTAACATTCACCTCTAGGATCACTAGGTTCGGTTCTGTAGTACCATCACCTCCATTGAATTTTACTATTGTCATTCAGTAGGATCCCCACCTATGTGAGTTTTCCCACAAACATTCCCGCCCTAAAAAATCGACACTCATTCTTCTCTTTTCCCCTTAGTATCAAGAGTCCTAGTAGTCTTGCACCTCATAGAATGAGCCTCATAAATTATTCTCATCATCTTGCTAGCCTACCCCCGATGGACTCCCACATCATATTGTTCCAGTTACATTAGATGCACCTATGCATCATCATTCACCCTCCATTTCATCCAACATCAATTTCCCATCTACAAATACATCATTCATTCATATACCTAGTACAGAAACCCACCCATGGGGCCCCCACCCTTCATAATTAAGCTCCTACAAAATTGTGCCCAAGCATGCCAAGACATATTTCATTGGGGAACCCATTTTTGTATGTGAATCATCAATCCAATTATTCTTTATTCATTTGATAATTGTATAAAGTACCATTCATTTTTTAGCAAAGTATAGTAGTTTTTTACCATCACAGCCAATGGCATTTCTTCCTTCGCACACAACAACCCATGTCTCCCTTGGTTGGGGCATTCCACATTCATCATCACTTCTGCAAAATACCATTACCATGGCCAAAATACCAACTATCATAGACATCCTTGTCCCACAAATCTGTATTTTGACCTATTCTACATCCCTTTGCAATCTCATCCACTCAACACAGTTTACCCAATATCTGGTCATCCCCCTGACACCCGATTTTGTTATACAATTGTTTCCATGATCCAATATACCCCCAACCAAGGGTAGTTCTCAAGTTTTATATATTCTAAACTTCATCCATATTACCAGTTCATTCGTATTTTCCTCCATACTATTCCTAACACCATTTTGATCAAATCAATGTCAAGAATCCCTTTACTTCTTCGAGTCATGCCTCCTCACCTGTCGACATCAACACCAAATTCTAGGAGAGGGGTAGTATATTGGATCTCATTCCAATATTAATGAGAAGTATTGGATGGTACATAAAGAGTCCTCATTTCTTTTTGATGTCATAGACCCCCATAACATTCGACCTCAACACAATTCCATGTTATTGTGGGTCTTACTATGTGACTGTTGCAATTTTCAGTAGCAACTAAATACCTTTGAATTTGGTAGGCCATCAATGCCTCCGAGTTATTTATTCCTCTATTCAAAGACAGATCATTCCATAGAATAGTAATATTTCATTATTGATTCCCTCTAGGGCAATGAAGATATCCACATCATCAACAGATTTCAGATACAATTATACTATTCTTGTTTCATGGCACGAGCATGGGACATGCCCATCTCATTTGTTTAAAACTTTTATTTTTCCATAGAATACTTGGTCCACATATTAGTCCCCTCTTCCTCCAACATATTGATCTCACAGTTCCTCAACTAGAAATTCTGTCACTCTTCTATGCAATGGAATCACCACCAAAATAAACAATGATGTATTTCGGCTATATGTATGTTCTTGACCTCACACATTAGGGGGCATCTGTTATCACCAAAAATTTTCTCACAACAATATAAGTAATGGTTCAAGACAATACTAACACAACACATTAATCAACATACCCCAAGTATTTATAGAACCTATTCAACAAGCAAAAATATACAAAATATTTATTGAATTTTAGCGCAATCCCCCCAAATTTGAATTTCACAATCTGTGCAACCCAACACGATGTTGAATGCGCAGAATGTGTGGCCCATGAATGTCTCCAAAAGAAATTTTGTTGATGCAGAAATGATGCATTAATGAAATTGGTTGGGCCTCAACCACTTCCAGTTTGGAGTGTACTTAGACAAGACACTCAAATCGGCCCGAAATTGAGCCTTGGGGCTATTTAGGGGATGGGTAGTACCTCCAAAGGGCTCTCATTCACACTACAAGAAAGTTATGAAAAATATTGCATTGTTAATATAAATACATGACCAAGGCATGCAAACAAAGAGAATAATTTCGATTATTGTTATGTTGTTCAATTGGTTTTGGAGAAGCCATCATTCTCTTAGAGCCTCTTGAGCATTCATATCAAGTGTTGTACTTCTCTCCTTTTGAGAATTTTTACAATTAAGTCTTCACCATTGTATTTCCATTTTCCATTATTATAAGAAGAGAGACTTGTATTTGGGGGATTCAAGATCCCTCCCAAGGAGGAAGAGGAGACTCATAGGTGTTAGCAATTCAAATATCATTCCTATTGGTATATATCCCTTATGTCTCTTTCATGCATCCATTTGATTTTTTACATACTTAGTTTAGTGTTTATTTCTTGTTTTCTCTCTACTTGAACCACTAATCAACTAACTCATTTTTATGTTGTCTTCCTGGCCTAACAAGGAAATTAAACTGCTTGTTTTTTCTCTAGTGCTTAAACAAGCACAACAATGATTTTTATCGATGTGAAACTTAGGGTATGATAACCAACATAGAATGTTGGAAGGAGACATACATATACACTGATTTGCATGAGGTTTTCTTTGTTGAGTTTCCATGTTTGTTGTATGAATGGTTGAAGAGGAAAATCATTATTAACACTTCTTTGAGACCCCAAGAACCATTGGTCTAGAACCATACTATGGTCAATAGGTTGAAGGCATTGTATAAAAAGTGGGCTCGAGCAATCAACTTCTAGTTTTCCAAAGTGAAGAAAGGCTACATTATTGAGTTTGTTGTAGAATAGTGATTCTTTTAGTGAGGATGAAAGAAATTTTGTTGAAGGGCCTCTGAAGAGACTGCTAGAATAAATCCCATTGTGGATCAAGATGTTGTTCATTGAAAAAGGATTGATGTGAATGGAGCTATATAGGATGGTTGAGTAAACCCCCTAATGCTGGGGGGGATGAAAATAGGGGGGGGAAATAGAAAGAGGATATGAATATTCTAAGAGGGTCCAAAAGATTTTGAGATGAGGTGAGGTAAAGAATGGACCCAGAAGAGTAGAAAAGAGAAATATCCAAAAGATACAAAAGAAGAGTTGAGCTAAAGAGGAAAGAAAAATAGAGGAGTGGAAGGAAGGTAGAAAGGGGTGAAATATGATGAGTCATACCCAAAATGAAGAGGAAGGAAGCAACACTAGGAGGAATCATGGGAAAGATTTTTATGCAAGAGAGAATCATATATGAATATAGGTCATTGAAGAGGCATGGCGTTAGGAGAAGGGTATCCAATAAAGATACCAAAATTAGTGGTAGTATGGTTAGAGGAGACAAAGTCTAACCCCCTTGTCTATTGAGAGATTTTGCAACCTTAGAGGAAGATGAGGTGTCGAGTAGAGGCACTAAAGTAGGAGAGGATGGTGAAGAGACCCTATGAGAAGGGGAAGAGGCTTTAGCTATAGTGGATGATATTGCACATATGCAGTTAGGAAACTCTATGGGTTCCCTCACAAGAAATGATGAGAGAACATGGAGGTACCAGCTCTCTGAACCACCCCCCTTATGAATTTGTAATCAAGAAGAAAGAACATCAGGCAATGCGACGACAGGAGTAAAAGAATATAAAGGAGTAGAATAAGAGAGAAGAGAGTATATGAGTGAAGAAGAATACAAACTCATTAATACCTTGCAAGGGAGAGTATTAATACCTAGATCCCCAAATGTAAGTAGTTAGTCAGGAGGACACAATCTTAGATTGAGAATGATGAATCAAGATACAACATTGAGGCTACTCATATTCCATAGGGTGGGTAAGGATGATGCAGAGAATCATTCGTTCACGTGTGAAGCTATATTGTAACACCCCCATTTTTTATCCCTACGAACTAGAATGTATTATGTAAATGTGACTTAGGCTAGTGAGTTGATAGGTGAAAGGTCGGGGTGCCTAGAAATGTACTACTTCTATATATATTAATAAAATACATTGGTGGTTGCAAGACGAACAAGGATAAGAGAAAGGGGATATGATTCCATGATGGAGGGAGGGGAAAGGGGATAAGTCTTTTTGTTATATTTTATTTACCCATCTTGGTTTTAATTTAGAAAAGTGGTTACATGAGCTTCTTGTGGGGGAATCCATGTGGTTATTGATTTGATGCAATTATATAAAACCCTCTTGTGGGTTGTTTGGGGGTTCTCCTCCATTCACTCTCAAACTCTTTCCTTGGATTCCTCTTCATTCACTCTTTCTCATTAGTGTTCTCTTGGTCTGGGCATGGAAATGAATGGATGGAGGTAGAGAGCCATTGCTATATGGATGTCAGTAATTATTGATCATTCCAGGAGGTAATGGATGTTTGTGTGCATGATATTTATTGTAGTTCCAAAAGAACTATTCACAACCAAGAAACCTTGGAGTTTCCAGCATGGATATTTCCTGACTAGTAGCACTAGAGCCTTGGAGAGAAATGGAATAGACCGAGGAAATGCCTAGCTGAGAAAGGGATTCATGTCTTTGGGTTGTGTAGATTAGAGGGGAAGAGAGATGGAAATTAGGATTGTTGTGTTGTTGGGAAAACATGAGATCTTGTTAGTTAACTGGTGTGTTTTTATATTTTTCCTAGGACCTATTCTTGTGGATTCATAGCGCTGGCTCATGGGTGACATTTTTGTTGAGAGTGAATGAACAATAGTTTCTATGGTAGGGAGGAATGTCCTTGGTTTATAGCTAGTTGGTGAATGTTTACTTGAAAATACAAGTGGTATCTGTGTTTTTTGTATAATGTATATTATGTTGTATATTTATTTATCTCTGATATGTATTTCTATGTGCATTATTGTTGGTTATTTGTTGTGCATGGAACATTCTTCCTTTCTTGGATGGTTTAGAATGAATATTGATTATTTCATGTGAGTCTTTCATGCTTATTTATTAATTAATTGTTATCAAAATTCAAAATCAGTTCAAGAAGTGTGTTGTTGAGGCAGTGTGGCCTATCCTTGGTGGTTGGGTACGTTACATATATGGTCTATGAAGAGGATCACAGATGAAGCATTGCATATTGCACAGTTAGAGACCACTTTCAGGGATATAGATATGACGTACTACATGAAGTACAAGGAAACTACACCACCGTGAAAGACGAGGTCCCTAAAAAAAATTAATAGAGATATGTTTAAGGAGTTTTAGAAGCCTAAGTCAGAATCGCAATGAATTACTAAAACAAAGGAGAGCAAGCAGAAAATGGGAGAGACCATTGGGATTATGACCAACAGTTCAAAATACTATTAGATAGGATGACATACCAGATCCACTATGTTCAACACTGCTTCCCCATATCTGAGTTCCACTGACCCAACAAAAGGTGACTACTTAGGAAGAAGCATTGGAGATTGTGATCTACCTAGAAGCTATACTAGGATGTGGAGATACATCAATAGTATTGGTGAAATTGTAGTCCCATCTTGCAAATATGACAATGTAGTTGGAAGATATGATCAAGATGAAGATGGTGTGCGAGCACATGTGGTGCATCATGTGTAAGTCAGAAGCTCACGTCGGGTATGGATGTCCTATGTTGGGAAATACTTGTCAATGGGTGTGCCAAATCCATTTTTTATTGGAGCTCAAACTGATTGGTGCGATATTTGCAAATAGTGGGGACATATCCCACCCCACTACCCAAAACTAGAGAAATAACAGAAAACTCACCATACTCCATTTTTTTAGTTCTGCAAATCCAAGGGGCATGATGTGAACAACTGTTAGTCACTACAGTTGATGGAATACCACACCCATGATGCATTTTTGGTTTAGTAAGAGTAGAAAAGGTGGTGATTGTGGGGGCACAGAAAGAAGTGGATACCAAGGAGGTCCCAGAGGTGGATATGGATGTGACCGAGGAAGAGGATATAGAGGAGGTGGAGAAATACCACCCACTTGGTTTAATTATGGTGAGATAGGCCACATGCCAATATTATGTACCAAACCATGCACTCTTTGTGGATACTGCTATAGTACCGAGCATACCACTGGGGATTATCCCAACTTGTTGAAAAAGGGGGAAGAGAAGAAGGAAAAATGCAACCTGGTAACCATAGAACCACGTAGAAACCAAAAGAAGGATGAGGAAGATGATGTGCAGGTAATAACCCAAGGTGGATCCAAGATGGGAATGGACTTGGAGAATGGACTAAACTTGGGCCAGAGAAGAAACAAAATTATTAGAAAAGCATTGCAAGCTCCACCTAAGTTTGACACTGCACAATAGAAGTAGTTTGTGCATGATGCACAAAGGTATCTTGAAGAAGAAAGAGCA
>ML798249.1:7228-31373 GCA_009831015.1 Picea engelmannii | reverse complement strand
TTGTACTTGAACATTTAAGTGGGGTAAAAGGAGGTTGCCCCCTCGAAGAGGCTTATTATCTGATATTATCTCTTTTTCAAGGCGTTGAGTACTTTTCTTGAGGTTTTTCTATGCTATATTGATGTTTGGTTCTTAACAGTCTTAGATCATGAGCGAGATGCAATCTTGTATGAATCACATGAGAGTATTTTAGGAGGTCACAACCCCGAAAAAGACATGGCATAGAAGGTGTTGCATGCAGGCTTATGGTGGTCATCATTGTTTACAAATGCCAAGGAATATTTTAAACAATGTGAATTCTACCAGTGCATCAAAGAACCATATCACGTGGATTAATTTATTTTGTTTCCCATTACAACATTGGAGTTGTTTGACAAGTGGGGCATCGATTTGTGGGACCCATCAATCCCTTGGCATGTTATATGGGTGCACGCTACATCATAACAACCACCAAGTATTTGACCCAATGGTTTGAAGTGGTGCCTATCAAGGATTGTACTATAGATATGGATGAGCATTTCATCTTTAAGAATGTGATTACCATGTTTGGGTACCCAAAAGCATTGTTGAGAAATCAATGTTTTCACTTTATGAGTGAGACTATTCACAAGATCACCTAAGAGTTCATGATCCATCATCAGAAGAGCACCCCCTATCATCCGAAAGCTAATGGTAAGGTTGAAGCATTTAATAATATTTTAGAACATGTCCTAACCAAAGTTTGTAATGTGCAACATGATGACTAGGATCAACGTATTCCAGCAGTACTATGGGCATATAGAAAAACCTGCAATAGGTGGATGAAGCATACCCCCTTCAGTTTGGTCTATGGAAAGGAGGTTGTCATGCCACTCAAATTTATTTTTTTGAGTTTGCATGTTGTCATAGCCACCTAGATGTCTGATGAGTAGTCGCTTTAGTGGAGATTATATGAGCTCATGGAGTTGGAAGAAGATTGTCTTGTGATCGGATTCATCCAAGTGGTCAAGAAGCAAAGACATAAAGCATGGCATGACCACAACATCCATCACAAAATTTTGTAGCCAGGTTCTCTGGTGTTGTTATATGATGCAAAATTTTTCCAATACCCTAGAAAGTTACGCATGTGTTGGTTGGGTCAATTTCTCCTGGTCTACATAAGTGAGGTTGAAACAACAAATTTGGCCATGTTGCAGTGGGAACCACTTAAGGGACTTGTCTATGGCAGCTAATTGAAGGTGTATTATGGCCCGTAAGGGTAAAATGAAACTTAAAAACATCAATAAAACCAAAAGTAAGCATATCTTAGGCATAGGGTAGTGTATGAAGTAGATAGGTAGGTACACATTCGACATAAATGAACTTTTTCAACAACATAGGACACATTCTAGTCACACAGGTGGATCAAACAAGTTGACATGTCTATAGATTTCCAATATTTCCATTCATGGGTGAAGTTGTGAGAAATGTACAAAATACTAGCTCTGAAAGGGGCTCACATGAGAATGGCATGAGCTACATGGTGCTACACAACATTGAAATGTCAATCAATCTAATTTGACTAGATCACACAAGGTCCAGGTGCGTAATAAGCTATGATTCCACATTCCAAAAGGCACATCACCAGTATGGTGGATCGATACTGTTATCAACCACCTCACGGGAGTCTGTCATGGGCCAGTGTTTCTCTTTTAGATTTCAAAGATGAATGACCACTCACAATTCTCTAAAACATTTTCCTATCCATCGCCCTCACTATTTATACACCCTCCTAGCTTCAATTTTATTGAAGGGATCCTCCATGCCTCAACAATTAACATCCCCATCAATTGGCAGATGAGAATTTCTAGCGGTGCTTTCACCAACAGTTCCACTTACAACGTGAATTCTAGTTCCCCAAAAAAGTCCCTGATTCATGGTTGTTCCTAACATATGCTCAATTTGCTACATCTCTCCACCCAAGCAGGTAGCCTAGGATATCACAGTTCAATTCTCTTAGCGATTGATGATTCAAATAAAACTACTAGGTAGGGGCCCCAACCTCTTATTCATTAGAAATACACATTCAGGAAACACACAATTCCTTGAACTATGCTCCAAAGCTATGATAGTAAACTGACTCTCTTAGCTGATATTTGGTGTTCCTGATGCCATGGATTGATCCGTAAGACCTCAACTTATGTGTTTTTAAAGTTTGAAACGAATTCTCTTATTTGAATTTCATTACCATAGGAAAAGAACTTGAACAACATGAAATAAAGCTTATAATCTGAAATGGAAACAGCTGGAACAGAAATGGAAAAATAGAAAAATAAAAACACAGCAAAAGAGAGTCTTAAGACACTGAAATTGTTAACGGAGTTCACCCCCTTCACTGGGCTACGTCTCCGGGTCCCTCTCCAATGGGTATCGATCCAATATTAGCTTCAAAAATGGTACATAAATGGCTGGAATCAACTTCAGCAACTATGAACAGAAAGATGTGCAAAGCCTTCAAGACTACGTTTCTGGCAATTACAAAATGGTCTTCACAATACAAACAACCACTTAATGACAGAGTAGTTGACTTTGGAAAAACAATCAGTTTCTGGACTTCACAGCTAGAAAAACCCTCTCTCTATCCTCTGTCCCTATAGGAACAACTTCACTGCTGTAGCATAGATGGCTGTATAACAGTCTTCAAGACCTTCTCGCTTAAAAGTTACAAATTGGCCTCCAAAATGGCATGGAAAGCCAAAAACGCAGTGAGAACAGTCAACTATCAAATGACCAGCATCTAGAAATTGTTGTATGAAGAATTCCCCCTTGTCATGGCCAAACGCTGAGTTAAATAAGCTGAGTCCCCCGACCTTGGCGTGTTTCCATCTATCATTGTACGACTTGAGAACAGAACGGATCTACTCATAGCTGAAACTGAGTGTTCGCGTGCCAAACCTGTTAACAAAACCTGCGCTCAACTCCAAACTGTTATGGAAAGTCGTCGAGCTATGAAAACGTGGCAACGGATCAAATGCTATAACCGCAAACTGTTACAGTGAGCCGGACATTACTCTGTCAACTGTTATGCCAACACAGAGTTGTGCCAAAACCGCACCCATGTTACAAATGTTAAGAAATGTTACCGCAGCTTGCAACATGGCTATGCCTCACTGTCAGACTAACTGTGCACCCCATGCTGAATGTTTAGACTGTGCACAAAACTGCCAACTATGACCCCTTAACTATGCACACAATGTCATAACCATTTGATGTTACCAACTGACCGCGCACCCAATGCACCAATGTTAAGAGTTGAAACGTTGACCCGTGCACCGTGCAACGACAAACCTGGCTGCCATTGTACCATTTTCTCTTTATCTTGGATCAGTATAACAAAGACGAATGACCCCTTGGATCATTCCTCCCCATTGGAGAGCTTTTGGACCTCCAAAATCCTGAATCACTCTGCAAGTAACTGAGGGTACAACTCCCTCACTTTTCCAATCTCCATCCATATTGCTTTGCTAGGATGCATACCTTTAAGCCCCACTTGAAGGTACTCAAAATTCCCCCTTTGTGAAGTCCTTACATTTCTGTCAAGAATGACACCATCCTACAACTCATTCATATATTCAGGTGCCATATCATCAACTGAAGGAATCTGCATGTTAGTTTCCTCATCCATGATCATAGGAGGCTCATACAATTTAAGATTCTCAACATTGACAACTGAATAGATTTGCATGTATGAAGGTAAATTCAAGCGAAAAGAATTAGAACCAATTTTTTCCAAGATCTCAAAAGGACCATACCTGATAGGCTTAAGCTTTTTACCTTCACCTTTCATTTGTTCTTTGGTGATATGTAACCAGACTCGGTCTCCAACCTGGAATTGATGATCAACTCTATGCTTATCATGCCTGGCCTTGTACTTTGCCTGGCTCTTTTCCAACTGTTATTGAACTGCCTGTTGCACCACTTGGATTCTCTAAATGAAATTTAAAGCTTTATCTGCATCATGATGTCCATCCACTGCATCTTTTCCAAAAGAAAATTCCATGGGTGTTTTTGGTAGATAACCAAAACAAGTTTCAAAAGGAGATTTATTCATGGAAGAATGAACTGTATGTTTGTAAGCATGTTGTATATACTGCAACTACTCATCCCAAAGTTTAGGATGTTTACTACAATATCCTCTGAGCAGTTGAACCACTGTCATGTTCACTACCTCTATTTTCTCATCAGTCTATGGATGAAAAGTTGTACTTTTCTTTAGTTTAGTATCCATAATCTCCCATAATGTTGACCAAAATTCCCCCAAGAATCGAGAATCTTGATCCGATACAATAGACATGGGTAGCCCAAAATGTACCCAAATATTCTGAAAGAAAAGATGAGATGTTTGTTCAGCAGTGATCTTCTTGGTACATGGCATCAAGATACACATTTTTCTGAATCTATCCACAACAACATATAGGTAATCATGCCCTTTCCTTGACACATGTAGTCCTCCTACAAAGTCCATAGAAATGCTTTCCCAAGGATGAGAAGAAACTGGAAGAGGTGTGTACAAACCCAATTTCCTATTGCTAGGCTTACTTGTTGCACACATAACACATCCTCGTATGTATTTAGCTATAGTTTCTTGCATCTGAGGCCAATAACAATGATTCTGCAATACTGACAACGTTTTACTTACTCCAAAATGCCCTACAATCAATGAACTATGTGTTTCTCGGATCACATGTACTCTCTCCTTTTATGGAATACAAAGTTTACCAAGATGATACAAGAGTTGATTATGCACATAATAGTTCTCTTCCTGTTTACCATGTATTAGTGATGCATATACTTTCTTAAAGTCTTTATCTTCAGCATACTATTCAATATAACTTTCATGTGTTAATGAATTGTTCTGAAAAATGATTGAAGCAGTTGTAGGCGGCCTTGATAACATGTCTGCTACCTTATTATGAATCCCTTTTTTGTATTTAATTACAAGATGAAACTGCCGTAAAAATCCCATCCATCTTAAATGTCTACTTTGTTGTATTTTAGTTTGAGATTGTAAATACTGAAGTGGTTGATGATCAATATGTATAATTGTTTCTTTACCCATGATATAATGTTTCCACTTATTCACACTCTGTACTAAAGCATACAACTCTTTGTCATAAGTCAGATAGTTACTTACCGCAGTAGAGAACGTTTCTAAATGGTAACAGATTGGCTTCCTCCCTTGCATCAAAACAACTCCCATGGCAAACCTGCTGGCATTTGTTTCAATCTCGAATGGCTGCTGCAAATCTAGCAATGTCAGAACCGACATTGTGCTGATCTTTTCCTTCAAAGTGTCGAAGTCTTTCTGATGCTTTCCTCCCCACTGGAAAATTTCTTTAATTCTTGTCAACGCATGTAATGGGGCAGCAATGAAAGAAAACCCAGAAATGAATTTCCTCCAATACTGAACCGCACCCAGAAAACTTCTAATTTCAGTAACAGTATTAGGCCATGGCCAGTTTACAATGACAACAACCTTGGCTGGGTCCACTCGCAGGTGGCCTCCACCAATAATATGGCCCAAATATACTAACGAAGTTTTAGCAAACTTTCATTTAGACATTTTTACAAAAATCTTCTCCTTCCTCAGTACATCTAAAACTTTCTTCACATGTACAATGTGTTCCTTCCAAGTCTTGCTAAAGACAAGGATATCATCCAGGTAAACGACTACAAAATCATCAATAAAAGGGTGAAAAACATCATTCATGACCTGCATAAAAGTAGCAGGTGCGTTACATAGCCCAAAAGGCATTACAAGCTATTCATACAAACCCTGTTTCAATTTAAAAGTTGTTTTCCAAGCATCATTTTCAGCAACCTGGATTTGATGATACCCACTACGCAAATCCAATTTAGTAAAATAAATTGCATGTTTTAATTGATCAAGCAAATCATCAATGCGAGGAAGAGGATACCTATTTTTAATGGTGATTTTGTTAAGGGCCCTTTAGTCGATGCACATTCTCCAAGACCCATCCTTCTTTGGAACCAAGACTATAGGAGAGCCACAAGGAGAAGTGCTTGGCCGGATGACCCCCTTCTCAATCAGCTCCTGAACTTGCTTCTTGATTTCCTCATTCTACATAACAGACATCTGGTACGTGGCTATGTTTGGAAGTGGCACATCCTGCTGCAACTGTATCTCATGTTGAATCTCTCTCTTTGGTGGTAACCCCTTTGGATCATGAAACAAATCATCATACTCAGAAATGATTTCAATTAGTTCGGATTTATGTTTAGGATCACACCCTTCAAAAGATTTAGAGATCTCATCATTCTTTACCTTAACCATCATTAACACAAAATTCTTACTAGCATTTACCAGCCTCTTCATTTGTCCTGCAGAAACTATTGCTGGATTTGTTTTTGTCTTATGTGCTCATACAATGTATTCCACATCATCTTTAAAGAAATGATATTTGTTCTGCTCTCTATAAAAGACTGCTTTCCGGTCAAACAAATATGGACTCCCAAGTACAATTCCACAAATGTCAAGTGGCACTACATCCAGTTCTACCTCATCCATAAACTTTTCAGTAATTGTAAACTTTAATACACATTTCTTTGTAACTTGTAATTGTGTATCATTAGTAACCCAACCAAGAGGATAGGGTTTTTCATGAGGCATAGTAACTAGATGCAGTTTCTTAACCACTTCTTCTGATATCAAATTTACTTTTGAACCACTATCAAACAATGTATCAATCTTTGTGTGATTTGCAATGACACAAACATGAAACAGTGCACTTCTTTTCTTATCATTTTGCTTAGAAGTAGATGGCAGATTTGTACTTGCATTAGGACTTGAATTTGCATCAATGGGAAGTGAGATACCTTTATTCTTACCCTGGATTCCGATAGTTGTAACCTTCGTTTCATCACCTGAGTTGGATCCCAAGTCTTGAATAATTGCTGCAGTAGATTTTGCTTTGTCTTTATCTTTGTTTCCTCGGTACTTTTTTGGCCTTAACTCTGGATGAAGTTTCCAACACTTAGAGACATCATGTCCCTTCTGACAATGCGAACATGTAGGCTTTTCACCCTCTTTTTTAACAGTAGCCATCTTTTTTTTCCCCTTATCTTTACCTTTCGATTTGCTGTCAAAGTTAGATGATTTCTTCACAAAAGTATCATTAGCATGCTTCCCCCTAGCTTCTAAATGTGTGGCTTGAACACATACATCATCCAAGTTACTGGGGTTAAACATCAATAAAGTATGTCTCAAATAAAAATGCATGCCACCAATGTACTTAAGAAGAGTTTCATGCATATCTAATGAAATATTCAATGCAATAGCCCTTTTTCTGAATTCATGAGTACAATCTTGAATATTTTGTCCTTTAGCTTGTCTAAACATTTTCCAACTCATGGTTAATTGTTTCATATGACCCAAAGGATAAAATTACTTTCTTAATACTTCAATGAATTCATTCCAAACTGAAATAATTTTACCATTCTTTCGAAGATCTTGCTGAATCTTGCTCTCCCACTAAGTAAGAGCCATCCCACTCATTTGCAAGGTGGCCAACTAAATTCTGGAAGGGTCATCATTAATGCCCTACACCCTGCAATATACTTCAAGCTGCTTGATCCAATTGTCTAACTTTTCAGCATCTAAATCTCCATTGTAAATTGGTAATTCAAATTTCACATCCAATTTGAAATATGGCATATTAGCATTTGCATTATTCGAATGAGAAGTGTGAGAAGAAGAGGAAGTATGATTAGTTTCAAGAGGATCACCATCATCTACTACTCCTTTGCCCTTTTCTTCCTTCTTCACTTCTACATCTTTGGATGAAGATTCTTCTTCTTTCTTCTTCCTTTCTGCTTGCTCATCGAGTAGGATTTCCATCATAGCTTTCATGCTGATAAAAGCCTCCAAAAACTCAGTTTCGGAAACAACAGGATTTTCCCATTCTGTATGTCCTTCTTCTTCTCCTCGTGGAGAAGATATGGTTGTTCTCGAAAATGTCCTCCTCGAGCCAATCTCAGGTTCACCTTCTACCAGTTCTCCTTCACCAAGGTTAGATTTGGACCTGGTAAGCATTCACAAACTAGCACCAGCAGTTAACCTACTCTGATACCATAATATGATCCGTAAGACCTCAACTTATGCGCTTTTAAAGTTTGAAATGAATGCTCTTATTTGAATTTCATTACCATAGGAAAATAACTTGAACAACATGAAATAAAGATTATAATCTGAAATGGAAACAGCTGGAACAGAAATGGAAAAACAGAAAAATAAAAACACAGCAAAAGAGAGTCTTAAGACACTGAAATTGTTAACGGAGTTCACCCCATTCACTGGGCTACGTCTCCGGGTCCCTCTCCAATGGGTACCGATCCAATATTAGCTTCAAAAATGGTACATAAATGGCTGGAATCAACTTCAACAACTATGAACAGAAAGTTGTGCAAAGCCTTCAAGACTACGTTTCTGGCAATTACAAAATGGTCTTCACAATACAAACAACCACTTAATGATAGAGTAGTCGACTTTGGAAAAACAATCAGTATCTGGACTTCACAGCTAGAAAAACCCTCTCTTTGTCCTCTATCCCTGTAGGAACAACTTCACTGCTGTAGCATAGATGGTTGTATAATAGTCTTCAAGACCTTCTCGCTTAAAAGTTACAAATTGGCCTCCAAAAGGGTGTGGAAAGCCAAAAACACAGTGAGAACAGTCGGCTATCAAATGACCAGCATCTAGAAATTGTTGTATGAAGAATTCCCCCTCGTCATGGCCAAATGTTGAGTTAAATAAGCTGAGTCCCCCGACCTTGGCGCGTTTCCATCTATCGTTGCGCGATTTGAGAAAATAACGGATCTATTCATAGCTGAAACTGAGTGTTCGCGTGCCAAACCTATTAACAAAACCCGCGCTCAACTCCAAACTGTTATGGAAAGTCGTCGAGCTATGAAAATGTGGCAACGGATCAAATGCTATAACCGCAAACTGTTACAGTGAGACGGACGTTACTCTGTCAACTGTTATGCCAACATAGAGCTGTGCCAAAACCGCACCCATCTTACAAATGTTAATAAATGTTACCACAACTTGCAACATGGCTATGCCTCACCGCCAGACTAACTGTGCACCCCATGCTGAATGTTTAGACTGTGCACAAAACCGCCAGTTGTGACCCCTTGACTGTGCACGCAATGTCATAACCATTTGATGTTACCAACTGACCGCGCACCCAATGCACCAATGTTAAGAGCTTAAACGTTGACCCATGCACCATGAAATGACAAACCTGGCTGCCATTGTACCATTTTCTCTTTATCTTGGATCAGTATAACAAAGACGAATGACCCCCTGGATCATGGATGATCACCTTTGAGGTTGGCAATCCAATTCTGCAGATTTCCCCCTCCACTGATTAAATAGTTCCATGTATTCCATCATATACATCTAGTTGGATGAGATAAGAAGATGATGATGGTATCGGGTGATGGAGTCTTCACTTGGGGCCCACTTCTCGTAGGTCATTGGGTAACTAGGCAAATTTTTAGCTATAGAGATTGGATTGGTTCGAGCTTGACTTTCTGGAAAACATGCTACAAAATGCCTCTCACTCAATCATCTAGAAATAGATTGGAAACAAAGAGTTTGAGAGTCCATGTGAATGAAGCCCAAATCCATCTCTTACCTTTAGGAATTCTCAACTCATTCCAAGACTTGTGTCAGGATGCAACTACAACCTAGACAAATGATTTTCTCTTACTCAAACCTAGCTGCAACTACAACTTGGTTTGATTCTTTGGTCATACAATATTGATGATTTTCTCTTAATCAAATCCACGCATGGACATAATGGTCAATCCTCCCTAGTATAGTTTTAATTCCACCTAGAAGTCCCACTGTGAACAAGACCATTGGCTCAAGGACGAGCCAAGTAATAATGTTGGGGGCTTGTTGGAATCCAAAGTTTTGGGTAAGTTTGCATGCACACATTGATCAGTCGTGCACACACTCAAATTTTATGTGCACATCAACAATTTAGTGATGGATGGAATAAGGCATGCATGCCAATCAAATTTCTACACTACGTTCTAAATATTGTAAAGATATTGCATGAACACCAAGTCATAAGAAGATCTTTGTGAATCTTTCTGAATGATGAACCCAAACAACAAGAGAGATCATGGGGAAGATGATGGATGAGATGGCAAGTTCATTAGGAATTCCAGACTCCAAAGAGATTGTGTGGGCTGCATGTGGGTGGTAGAAGCATGTAGAACTAGCAAACACTAGAGCTAGTGTAGCAGAGGTGAAAGAGACAGAGATCCAAAGTGAAGAGGAGAAGGAAAAGGAGCAACAAAGAAACAAAAGAGAGGATCAAAAGTCTATAGTAGAATACAATTTAGTTTGATTTTTGCATGAATCATGTTATGAGTATTTGTAACAATTTTGTATGAGGTTGGAAAAATCCTGTAGAGAATCCGTAATGGAGTCAGTCTAGTAGTATGTGAAGAATCTAGATAGAGAGAACATAGTTCATTGTAGTGCATACCTTATAGAATGTGTCAGAGAACAGGGAGATATTCCTATTTCATTATGAGTCTGTTGATGTATGAATTCTACCATTTAATGGATATAATATAAAGTTGAAGTTTTCTCTATCCATGGATTTGTTTATTCTGATTTTAATGGATGCATGCATTAATGGTGTATGTTGCTAGTATGTTAATGAACTGTGATGAAATGTATGAATTCTAGCCTGAATGGATTCCTGGTGTGCTTTATACCTTCATATTCGACACAAGATTAGATGGTCTCTGTGATTCTCATGCCGTCTCGGGTGAGACTTTCTTTGGTCCTCAATACAAGATTGATATGCCAACACCTTGGGGTTTTTTTTCAACTCTGGATGAACCTTGGGTCATCAACCATAAAGTGTTATTAAGGATGCATGTAAGAAAGATAACAATGCGAGCATTTTGTAGGTCACCAAACTAAATTTTGTAGTTCAATGATGAGAACAAATTTTGAATTCCACCAATAGGACAAATTTCGAGGTTTGTCGATGGAAAACTTTTGAAGTTTGATGATGGAGGAAGTTTGTATTTTTCTAATGGAGGAAGAATTTTGAAGTTTGGAGATGGATGAAAAATTTCGAAGTTTGGTGATTAAGGAGATTTGTAGTTCAGCGATGGAGGAAGAATTTCAAAATTCAATGATGGAGGAAATTTTTAGTTCATTGATGGAGAAATAATTTTGAAATTTCACCAATAGGAAAAAAAAATTGTTCCTCCAAAATCCAAAATTTTCAATCCCCTAAAAGCCAAATTTTTCGGTTCATTGAAAAATAAAATTTTCGATTTGCCATTGTGAAAATTTATTTTTTTGGTTCTCCGAAAAATAAATTGAAGTTTTTCGAAGGAAATTTTTTTAAGTTCGTCGAGAGACAGATTTTGAAGTCTATCGGAGAGAAAAAATTTCAAGTTCGTTGAGAGTCGAATTTTAAAGTTCGTCAAAGAGACAAATTTTGAAGTTCGTCGATGAGACAAATTTCCAGGTTCACCGATAGAAGAAATATTTGGTGGATGAATGGAAGAATTATTTATCTCTTTAATGAGGATGGTGACACATGGCCACATCAAGGGATGATATGTGGACATTAGTAGCAATGTGCCATGCCATTTTATCAAGATGATGGTATAAAAAAAACAAGTCTAGAGTAGAAAACCTATAACGATGGGTAGAAAACCTTATAAGTGGGTAAACTTTCAGGTGTAGGTATACAATAAGGAGGAATACAAAAGTGTTAGTGAAGGCCACTCACCAATTCTACCCCAATTTTCCAGAAGCTATAGATTAATGGTTTTTAAAGAATAGTGTGGTAATCTTTGAGAGAAGCCCCATTTCTAATGAAATTTTTATAGTGAGAAATGGAAGAAGACACAAAGAAACATGTTGAATAAATTGGCCAAATTCTAGGGGGTTTGGAATGGAGACTCAAAAACGTGCCAAAGTCCACTATTCCAGGAGATGTTTTGGAGATTTTTGAGATTTTTAGTGGAGGAAAAGAGACCCCTGATCATAAATCTAGAAAAATATATTTACTCAACATTTTACCACCTCAAAAATCCAACAACGTTTTTTTATTGAACTTTTCCTAGATATGCTTTGTTTAGGAGATATCGGTTTTTGCTAAAAATTGTAAGACTAGAGAAAATGTAAAAGGATCAAAGTTGGAAGTTCCATATTGATGTAAAAGTTGACTAAAGCATAAAATCCCAAATATAAAAAATGCATATCTACACCCAATATAAAAAATAAAAAATACATATCTACACCATAAATAATACTATCTACACCCAATATAAAACAATTCTTGGTTACTACATATTTTCTTCTATAGGTGGGAAAAGATGGTCTCTCAACTAGATTGCACCAACAAGAAAATGGCACAATTAAGTAGAAATGGAAAAATTCAAGAAGTTGTAACTTCTATATCGGAACTTAGAATGAGGAATAATTTTAATCATTGGAAATATGATTCAAATAATATTATGTCTAAAGGCTCATAATTTTAATTATTTCATCAATGTTCTTTGTAAATTGAGATGAATAAGGACCTGTTGCCTAACTAATGAAATTTTTTACAATATGCATAATTTCTAACAAATAATTGTTACATGCACATTTTGTAGAATTAGAGGTATAGGAAGAACATATCTAGTTTAGAAATTAGTACTAGAGAGATGGATGAAGCACAAGATTTATGTAGCCATGGAGAGGAAATCGAAGGTTTAAATATCATCTTGGGAAATGAATAAACATAATATAATGGGCATAGAAGCAAAGTAGAATCAGTAGAGACAATGAAAATCCTAAATAAGGAAGTGTAGAGCTACAAATAAGATAAAAAAAAATGATGAAAAGAGCTCAAGAAGAGTAGAATCAAATTAACACCCAACTGCTACAAAGTCTGGAAATTTTGTAGAGGAAAATTTACACGGATCCTAGTATAATACATTCATATAGTGTAGGTCACACAATAGATTACATGTCCCATGAAATGAGAGATGAACATAGAGGATAAATAACTCAATAATTGTTGGTAGGAATTATCATTCACCAAGGCATTTAGCCAAAACAACTCATTTGTTTTCAGGATCAAAGAGCAACCCAAGTTTGTGTCTTTAAAAGCATCAAAGGAAAAGGTTTGAGTTGTATTGTTTGCAAGGATAACTCAAGAATATCAAACCAATAAAATTTTATGGAGAGCATAGGAAGGGTGAAGATGTTGAAGCCTAGTTGTTGGGAAAGAGAAAATAGTTTTAGTTGCATAACTATTCATAAAATCTGGAAGAAAGGATTTCCATATATCATCTTCAGGGGAAATCATCCATGTGGTGGGACCACTTGATGAAGGTTAATAATATTGATGATAAGATGATATATTATAAGCAATTAAAGAAATAATCCCATCAATAGTACTTGTAAGAACACTATTATGACAAAAAAATGCAATAATTCTTTGATATTAAAATAGGAAGCATGACTATGGAGGAATATTGTAGTATACCTAGGGAGGTAATATGGGGCACCTAGGGAGGTACCCAATGGGAATGTAGTTATGTGTTATTAGTGGAAGTCATTTAATATATGAGAATGTGGTCATTCAAAACAAGGTGGACTAGGTCCACTATATTAATAAAGGCCCACTATGGTAGTTAGATGTAATAAATGTGAGAAGGCTCTCTAGAAGGTTCCTAGGAGATAAAGAGAGCTATATAAAGAAGTGTAAGCAATGTAATGAATATAGTGAAGAATATTGTGAATGTATCAAGCATTTCTTGATACATTCATAATATTCTTCACTATATTCATGACATTTCTTACACTTCTTTATATAGCTCTCTCTATCTCCTAGGAACCTTCTAGAGATCCTTCTCACATTTATTACATATAACTACCATAGCGGGCCTTTATTAATATAGTGGACCTAGTCCACCTTACATTGAATGACCACATAGAGAGAACCTTCTTACATTTATTACATCTAACTACCATAGTGGGCCTTTATTAATATAATGGACCTAGTCCACCTTACATTTAATGACCACATTCTCATATATTAAATGACTTCCACTAATAATACATAACCACATTACCATTGGGTACCTCCCTAGGTACCCCATATTACCTCCCTAGGTATACTACAAATATGAGAAGAAATTCTTGGAGATTTTGAGGTATGTGGGTTTCATTAAGGATGAGAAGGGTAAAATTCAAAGATTTTTTATTGTACAACCATCATTCTACAAGGATAAAAATATATTTTGATGAGGCCAAGACTTTCAAGGAAGCCATAAAGAAAGACAAATATTTATATGAGAAGAATAAAAGAAGGCTAGCTTTTCAAAAATCTTGGGATTGCATTAAAAAGGCAAGATGGATCATAGAAAGAAAGGATTCAAACCACCTTTCTTCAGGAATAAATATCAATCTTATTAGCAAGGGAAACAAGTGCAAAGTGAACCCAGGATGACAATTCCTTGGGGAAGAGGCCAAGACAATAGCCCATAAAGTGTTTGGGATGAGAGGGAGACCACATGTATAAATATTGTCCACACAAGGGACATAGGATGAGGAATATTCACAACATCCAAGAAGCTAAAATAGTGGAAGACATGGGTGGGAGTGTGACGATAGTTTATGCAACCTTGGATAACATACAAGGATACTATCAATTCCACATTATTTATGTGGAAGGTAAGATTGATAATCAACCCATATCCATTTTTATTGATTATGGAGATAGTCATAGCTATATAGATCCTAATTTGGTTGAAATATTTAAATTGAAGAGATTTAAGCATGAGAGGTTTTGGTTGGTTCAATTAGCCATTGGAACCAATAGAATAATTAATGAGTTGGCCAAGGATTTCCCAATGAAAATGAATGGAGTCATCGTTTAGGAAGATTTGAACATTATACCATTTGGGTCATATGATTGTTTGATTAGTATGGATTGGTTGGACATGTATCATATTGTCCTAGACTACTATAACAAGGATTTTTCATGCCTTGATGAGGAAGGTAATTCAAGGATAGATCAAGGTATTCCAAGACCTATATCCATAAGAGAGATTTCTTCATTGCAGTTAAAAAATAATTTTTAGAAAGGGATGTCAGATATATGTATCACATATGGAAGATCCAACCAAGGATGAAGTCTCAAATCTAGAAGACTAGTTAGCTTTGAAAGAGTATGAAGGTGTGTAAGGGGAACTGTTAGGATTTCCACCAAAGATAGACATTGATTTCTCTATTGACTTGATTCTTGGATTTTCCCCAATTTCCAAGACTCCCTATAGAATGAACACACTAGAGATGAAAGAATTGCAAATGAAACTAGAAGTGTTGTTTAAGAAGGGGTACATACACCTAAGTGTTTTTCCTTGGGGTGCCCTGGTGATTTTTGTGAAGAAAAATTATGGAAATATGAGGTTGGGTATTGAACTAAGACAATTGAATAAGGTTACAATAAAGAACAAGTATCATTTTCTAAGGATCAATGATATTTTTTATCAGTTGAAAGGAGAAAGGATATTTTCCAAGATTGACCTAAGATCATGTTATTGTTAGGTGAGAATCAAAGAAGAATATGCTGACAAGATAGCCTTCCATACAAGGTATGGCCATTCTGAGTTTGTGGTGGTGTTTTTTGGGTTGAAAAATGCACCAGCTACTTTTATGTGTCTGATGAATGGAGTGTTCATAGATTACCTAGAAAAATTTGTTATTATATTCTTGGATGATATTCTTGTCTACTCCAATATAGAGGAGGAGAACGAGGAACATTTGAGGATGGTTCTAATAGTATTGAGAGAGAGAAAAAAATCTATGTTAATTTGACCAAGTAGATTTTTTATCAAAGAAAAATCCACTATTTGGGCCACATTATCTCAGAGGAGGACATAGCAGTGGGTTTAGAAAAGATTAAAACAATCAAAGGATGTCATAGACCAAAGAACATTTTAGAGGTGAGATCATTTGTGGGTTTATATAGTTACTACAAAATATTCATTGAAGGTTTATCCAAGATTGCACATCCAATTACTTCATTGCAAAATAA
The DNA here is from genome assembly GCA_009831015.1 of Picea engelmannii. Classification (NCBI taxonomy): domain Eukaryota; kingdom Viridiplantae; phylum Streptophyta; class Pinopsida; order Pinales; family Pinaceae; genus Picea; species Picea engelmannii. The sequence goes on along the minus strand of ML798249.1, from coordinate 15,252 downwards.
AGGAGCACACTTTGAATGGACTACAAAGTGTGAAGATAATTTTTAGCACTTGAAGGAATTATTAACTAGTGCACCAATTTTAAATATTGTAGATCTAAATGAAGATTTTGTTTTGTGCACAGATTCATGTAAAGAAGGACTCGGTGGATTCCTTACCTAAAATGGGTGTTTAATTTTCTATGAATCCAAAAATTTCAAAGAGAATGAAAGAAATTATGCTACCCATGACTTGGAGCTTGCAGTTATTGTTCATGCACTAATAATGTGGAGGCATTATATAATAGGTAGAAAATTTAATCTAAGTAAAAACCACAGTGGTATGGAATACTTGTTTAGGTATCCAACACTAAACACCAAACAAACTAGATGGACAAAATTTCTTAGCGAATATGACTTTGACATCAAACATATCAAGGGTAAATACAATAAAGTGGTCGATGCACTTAGCATGAGGGTGAATGAAATGCATGTTATAGCCCTTAGCATATATAGTTCAAATTTTAAAAGAAAACTTTTAGTGGCTATAATAATAGACCAACATTTTGTGCAAACTAAAGAAGGTTTATGGCAATAAAATGTATAGTTGCAATTTAAAGATTACATGCTAGAAGAGGATGGAATACTCTTTTACAGGAACAAAGTTTATGTTCCTAATTATTAGGAATTGAGAAATTTAGTTCTAAAAGAGATGCATGATGTGTCATATGTTGGACACACAGGGTACCAAAAAACTGTTGCAGTTGTAAGAGACCATTATTTTTGTCCTCGAGTTAAGAAATATGTAGTTGATTATATAGCTAGATGCATGGAATGTTGGAAGGTAAACATTGAGAACATACATCCATTAGGATTGTTATAGACACTACCCATTACTAAATGGAAATGGGAAGTAGTTACTATATATTTCATCACCAAACTACCTAGGATAGAAAGGAAACATGATTCCATTAATGTAGTCGTGGACACGCTTACCACACACTTACAAAAGTTGCACATTTTATTCTAGTCAAGATGACTCATAAGGTAGCCAACATTGCAAAAATTTTCATGAAGGAAATTGCTAGACTATATGGTGTGCCTAAGGAAACTGTGTCTGATAGAGATCCCAAGTTCACTTCCAATTTTTGGAAAGGATTTGGGACAAATATAAATTTCAATACAACATATAATCTAGATTCATATGGGAAGACAGAGAGGGTCAACCAAATAATTGAGGATATGCTTGGAATGTATGTAATGGATAAGCCTTCCAGATGTGAAGGATGTCTTCATTTGGTTGATTTTGATTATAAAAATGGGTATCATGTATAATTGAAGATGATCACATTTGAATCCTTGTATGGTAGAAAATGAAACACACCAACGAGTTGGGATAACCTAGCAGACAGAGTCAGTATTGGGACAAAGCTTCTTAAGGAGATGTAAGAGTAGATGGGAAAGATCATGAAGAATTTAAAGGTTTCATAGACATGCAAAAGAGTTATGTTGATAAAGGAAGAACATACAGGGAATTCAGAGTGGGAGGGTATGTGTTTTTAAAAGTAAAGGCTAAAAGGAGCTTGCTAAAATCAGGATGTTTCCCAAAGTTGGTAGTAAGATCCTCTAGGACATTTCAAATCTTAGAGAGAATAGACCATGTTTCATACATTATTTAATTATGTGCATCCATGTGTATTCATAATGTGTTTCATGTGTTTTTTTTGAAAAGGTGTGTTTCTGATCCTAAACATGTGATTGATTATACTATGGTCTAAGTGGAGCATGAAGGGGACTTTCAAGTGGATCTAGTGTGCATCCTAGACTGGAAATTCAAAGCTCTTAGGAATCGATCCATAGACCTAGTAAAGGTCCAAAGGAATTGCTAAAATCTTGAAGACACCACTTGGGAGCAAGAGGAAGCCATGTCAGAGTATTACTCACAGCTCTTTTCATATTTTGAGGAAATATGAATGTGAAATTATATATAAATGCATAAAGAATACATTTGGGAAGCTATATTTCCTAGATACACAACTCTATGACTTCCTATCCAACTTGTGTTGGAGCCCTAGAAGGGAAGTGGGACAACCTGAGGGATTGCAGTGTAGATAAGGGGGTACACTTCCTTCAGTTGTGCAAGCTGAGGGGAATGAGATATTGTTGGTTATAAATGTTGTGGGAGTCACTAGACTACAAATGTATTAAGCAATGTGATGTAAAATTATATATATGTAGCCATGTACACATGTACAGTGATGTGCACTGAAGACAATGAAAATACAAGGGGGGGAGGGGGTTATTGTAAAACCCTAGTTTTGATATGCAAATTAGTAATGTATATTTGTAAATATGATGAATGGCTAAGATCCAAGTGATATAATATGTAAATATTGTACATTGAAAATTAATAAAACAAAATACATCGCTATCTACATATGGATAAAGATAGAGTCATGGGGGCCTATGATTCCACAAGAGAGGGGGATAAAGTGGGGGTTTGAGGAAAATCCATATGCCTAAAATCCTATGCCATTTTCCTAGATAAATTGTCTAATTATCCCCTTTGACTTATTAAATCCAATCATTGAATGCATGTAATGGATTGGGTGAAAGATTCATCTCACCTAGTTAAGTGAGCATGGGATGATTACACTCATGATGGGAATTATATAATTGAACGCATGTAAGAGGTTGAGTGAGAGATTAATATCACCTAGTTATTGAAGAATGGGCTAAGTACAACTATTCTTTGGAAATGTGATATTCAAGAATGTATGGAAGAAAAGGAAAGGACATCCAACTAGGAAGGGAGAGTATATTTTATAGCTGGGAATAAGAAAGAAAAAAAAATTGTTGTTGAAGAGAAGAAACGACCATATTGTATGTAAATACATGTTGGTTGAGCTAGAATTTATGCTAAGAGATAGGTTGTCATTCCCGTGAGGAGTTCTTGCTCATAAATTTGTCCAAGAGTCCATGTGAAGGTTGTTGTGAGAACTCTTTTTACAAGTGTATTGCCTGGATCCCCCATTTAAGAGATTCTGATTTGGATTATGATGGATCCTTGTAGGGGATGGAGATTTTCTAAGGGACTATGGTGCAGAGAAGGAAATATCATCCCTCAAGTTGTTGAAAGTAATGGGGAAGAGAATTGGGTAGTTGGATATATTGTAAGAGTCACATCAATGTAAAAATAGTGGGTATTGGGATGTTTGTGTGGATTGTAGAAACCCATAGGAAACTTTCCATCCTTGTGGAATCATATCCCCAGCTTGGGTTAGCTTGTTGTAGAGAGAATTGGTGAAATAGTGTGTATGGTTGGGTGAAACATCCAATGTGTGTAGTCAATTGTGTAAACATTTGTAAAGATAAGTGTTTTGATCAATGTTGATTTATTGTTTTGATGTTGTATTTAACTGTTGCATTTTATGGTGTGTTTTTGCATTTAAATGTTGTGTATGCTCAAGTAGTTTTCATATGTAAAACAAATTATGGGAATTTGTATAAGTTTGTTCATCATGTTGTGTGGATGAATTTAAAATGGAATTAGAGATGTGTTATGTCAATTTGTTTAGTAATGTGGCTTAGCATGGGGATTGGGTACATTGCATTCCCTCTATTAGGAAATAATGTTCCATCACATGTTTTAAGATGGAAACTGTAGTATTCATTTTTAGATGTATCATGACCTAGCTTCATATGTAACATCTTATAAATCAATGGTCCATATTGTACATGACATAATTATTACACAAGCATGGGTATTCCTACCTCATTTTGAAGAGAATATGTGTGTGTTAGGGAAAATTTTAAGGATCCATACTTACCTTAAAGTGTAGAAACCTTGGAGAATCTTGCTAATTATTAAAATTCCAAAGATAAAATGTTTGGCAATATTTTTGTAAAAATATTAAATTTCTAAGGATTTTGTTTAGTTTCTAGAAATTTTTGGTGATTTTCATAATAAAATATTTTTATGCTATAAAATTTGGGAAAATAAAATGGAAATTGGTGAATCCTTTTTAGGAAAAGAACATGAAAAATTATCCCATGTGTGAAATTTATCCCCTACAATTTTCTTGTGTGTGTTGTTGGCGCGAATTTGATCAGACCAGGGTCCTTTTCAGGTTACCAACAAAAGGTATCGTGTAGTCTAGAGTGATGACATTTTCATCTCCTCTGAAGAGAAGAAGTCTCACCCGAAGCGTTGTTGGGATAGATAGATAGGGAAGGGTAGGGAGAAGACCAAATAGGATCCATAGAGAAGTTAGAACTCATTCATGTTCTTGCATAAGAGACATTAATAGATCTGAAACATATAAATGCAGGAATCCAACCTACTTACATTGTGAGCAAGAATTCAAATGTCGAACCATCAAATAGAACTCATAAACCATAAAGGAAATACTGTAATGCATAAGTAAGCACATAAAGGAACAACATATTTTGAATTTTGGTCCTGCTTCATATTATCTTTTGGATCTTTCTCTAATCACAGACTCAGACTTACATAGTAGGGCTTAGTACAGACTCTTGGCTCTTAGACTCATGTCCCAGATCTCTAATCCTCTAGTTGATAGTTCTAACCCATTACAGACTCAGACATGTCTTTTTCCCGACCTACAACAATTATCAGTAGCTAATCCCAAAATCAGGGTGACTCTGACCAACCTGACTCAACTCAACCCAGCTGACTAACTCACGAACTAGTGATCCAATTACAGAGCGAAAAACTAATGAACAGGTGAACAAAAATAATAAAGACAACCCTTTTACAATTGCGTTCTGTCCTATATATAGTTGGGTTGTGTCTTCCTTATCAGTTTGCATGCTTTCTTGTTCTGTTGAAACCATTTGTTGCTTCGCTAGCATTGCACTAGCTTCCACAACTTTTTTCTATTGCTCTTTCTCCCAGCCTCTGATGGAGTTTACACAACTCGTGCTTAGTCAAAAGTTGTGCAATTCGTTCTCAAAATGAAGGGCCCAACAGGCTCCGACCACAATCCTTGACTCATCCTTGAGTCAAGCTCTTGGTTCTTTCACATCCTCCAGGAACATCTATTGTTTTCCCTTGTCCATCTTTTCTTCTTCTTTGGGCTCTTCTGTTTGTACTCTTTCTTCGTTTATCTCCTCAAATGAAGGGCCCAATTTTGGTACTAGCTCTAATGCTCTGTGTTTGACTCCTTGAAAGATTTCAAATTTGTCCTTCCATTTCCGGGCGAGGAGTGATGCTTCTGCAAGGAACTGTTGGGTCATATCTTTGTTGTACTCCTTTGGCTTGGCCGCAACCAACGAGTTCCACTAGGAATCGTTTGTTGTGTCGACCTGATGCATTTGCATATAAGAGGTTTGAATTACCAGTAGAAAATTGTGCAGCTCTTTATTGGCTACGGACTGTGCCTCGTAGAGTGTATTTAGTTCATTATCGGCCTGCTGAATTTGGTCAAACTTCTGTTGTTGCTCCATGGGGTCCATTGTGACCACAACTTCTTCATTCAATTCCTGGATATTTGTGCAGACCTCCTCTAAGACCTGATTTCATCGAGTGATGATGCCCATCCAGTCGCTGACTTCTCTGAATATTTTGGTGCAGTCCATTGTGTGCTTGTGCAGTGCTACTCTGGCATTGTTTCCTTGCAATATTATCTTTTGCATTTGTTCTTGGAGCTGCTAAGGTTGTTGTTCTACTTCTTGTTGGACCTGTTGTAGCTTCACTTGGAGTTGGTCAGTTCGATTGGTGAGTTGCGTCCATGCTTCCTGTAATAGCTCGATCTGTTTCTTTAGCTCACTTACGTCACTAGCCTCAGGTAGTTTAGGCACAACCTTCTGAATCTTCGTCCAAGCCTCAACAAGTTTTTCCTACACTTTTTCTAGTTTTTGCTGGACTTGGAGTTTGTCATGTGCTTCTTGCATTATGTATGTGTGCACCACGAATTTTTCTTTCCTTGCAATCTCGATGGATCTCTCGGCAACCTGGAGTCTTTTCTCCAACTGCTCCATGGATACCTTGATTAATCCAAATAATTGTGGCGCTGGCCAGTGTACCATGTCGGTAGATGAAGGAGGTGCTTCAGTGGGTGCTCACATCTATAGTGGGAGTCGACTGGTTGTTGAATGGTCTGAGTGAGTTTCTACCTCTTCCTCCGTTGGTGGCACTGGTGCGATTCTCAACCTTAGATCTATTAGAAAAAGAGTCAGAACCTATGTTCTGGCTATGTAGAGTTGCATCAATTCTGCACATTGTTGAGGGTTCTGGAGAACCTACTCCATTTGTGCTCTCATGGTTGTCGTATCTTGCTCATTTTTTTCTTTTGGCTCGTTGTGCACATATGGTATCTGCGACTCTTTCGGTCCTTCTTCTTGATGTGTTGTGATTTCTTAGGCACCCTCACCCTTGGTTGGTGAGGTAGTTTGTTGGTTGTTTTCGGGTTTCGGCCCCTCTCTAGCTTGGGCGTCTTCTTCTTGCTCTGAAGATTCATGTTGTTGTTCCTGGGCGTCTGGATTCGGATCATCCAACGTCGTGCTCGGCTCATAGGCTTTGGTGTCGGGACCAAAAATTTTTGATCTTGGTTTGGGTAATTCTCTGGTTATTTGTGGGGGTCATTGCTCCACTATCTCTGGTGGATTGAGCTACATCTTTTCTGAGGTTGCGGTCTGATGTGGATCGGTAGTGATGAGGTTTGGTAGTTGGAGTGGTGATGGAGGGTGCTCAACAACGACTGTGGATGGAAGTGTTTCAGGTTCTGGGTCATCTTGAATATCAATGATAGTGGTGGCTTTGGTCATGTCACGGGTTTAGGGAGTAGTAGATGCAAGGGGATATGGGTTTAGAGGTTTGTTCGGCGAGACCCCAGTTCTGGGCCACTTCACCAATGGTTCGGTACCAAGCACAATGCCCAAGATCTGGTTAACTTGTGCCACTAACAACACAACATCGTCTGGTAGCTGTCGATGGGTCGGTCTTTTCCTCTGCTCTAGATGCTATATCTCTTCTTCCCCCTTAGAGTCTATTTGTGCCAGATCGTTTTTCTTCTTCTACTCGGGGCCTGAACTTGGTCCTTCTCCTGGTTCATTGTTTTTATTATTTAGTATCTCTGCAGGAAAAATTTAATGAATTCCTGATTTACGTTCGCCACGTTTGACTCCTGGCCATGACATGACTTCCTTATCAAAGGCTTCTTCATCCAAATATAACAGAAGCATCCATGTGTGGAAATGTTCTTTGCTGACATGTCTCGGCCAGACGAATGTGTTGTGTTGGTTCATGCTGAAGGCGATATTCCTCATGTTACAGTTGAGGAGCTCATGCGAGAAGCAAAACTATTGCTTTGTGTCTATCATATCATTATACCATTTGGAAAATGTTGTGTTGTTGAGTGTTGTGTTATTCGAGTCTTGTTTGGACTTCCATGACTCAAACATCTTCGCCATGTGCCCCTTATCTGGTATTTTCGATGGTCTTCCCACAGGTGGCTTCCATTTGAGCATTGCAAATGCCACAAGTAGGTATCCATAGGTGAAGGTTCCTCCCTTCTCGTGTGCTTCCTCACAAGCTATTAGTAGCTCCTCCAACAAGAAACTACACCAGTTGAACACTGCTCCATTTGCGCAGAAGTCAGGGACTGATAATGCATCTAGAGTGCATTCTCCCTTGTAGTAAGACCTCATAACCTTGTTGACTATGATGTAGCAGCTAGTTCAAACTGTCTTGGGCAGTATTGGTTTAACTACTATTGTGCATCCTCCTCTCTTTGTGTTAAATTTCTCGTAAAGGCTAAGCTCACCTTTATTTTTCCCATGCTTCCCAGGACCCTGGAATCCCTTCAACACATCCTCTCCTTGGAAGGATAATCTAGTAAGATACTGGATGTCGTTAGCATGGATTAGATACCACTTATAAAACCATAGACTTCTATCATGCACCCTTCTTATTAGAAATTTTGTGCAGCGCGCGATATCACCTGTGGTACCAAAGACTGGTAAGTCTCTCAGGTTCATGATGGTCGAGTTAAATAAGTTGATGAAATCTTCTTTCGGTACTACTT
>ML798248.1:315608-354305 GCA_009831015.1 Picea engelmannii | reverse complement strand
TGAGGGAATTTAGAGAGATAATTGGTTCAACTTCTGGTGGATCAGAGGGCGAGTTATGATCATCAACTTGTGGTAGGTATTCAGAATGGGAAACATTGTCATCCTCTTGAGAAACATCCTTATAAATGGCCATAAAAATATTTTTCTCCTTACACTTGTTCCCCAAAAAATGTTTTCCATCACATTTATAGAAAATACCCTTAAGTTGGTGTTCATCCATTTATACCCTGGTGTTATAGCATAAAATGTCATACTTATGATTTGGTCCATGGCCTAACCCTTTCTCAATGCTTTCCAGACTTTTTCTTAAAATTCACCTCCAAAATCATCTAAAAAAATGCTTTAAGAGCATATATGTGGGTTTACCTAGTGCAAAATGTGGGCATTCGTGCCTTTCCTCACTGCAACTTACGAATGCCCTCATTTTTGGTGAAAAAAAATAATTTTGTGTTTTCGGGTGGGTTTTTTGGTTGGGATCGTTTCCCAACAACCCTTTCCCATACCGAGCCCAACCAAAAAAACCTACTGAAAAAAAAAATTTGTTTTATTTTTCACCAAAAATGAGGGCATCCACGGGTTGTAGTGAGGAAAGGCATAGATTTCCGCATTTTGCACTAAGGAAACCCATGAATATGCTCTTAAATCATGTTTTTTAGATGATTTTGGAGGTGAATTTTAGGAAAAATTCTAGCAATCATTGGGAAAGGGTTAGGTCATGGAACAAAAGCATAAGTGTGGAATTTTTTTATATAACCCCTGATTAATTTTTGTATCTTAAGAGGAGGGGAAGGAGAAGTGAGATTTGTGGGTCGGGAGTGGGGAATAAAGGAGGGATTTCTGATTCGGGAAGAGAATACTTGTTATTCTCCTTAACACAATGAGTAGCTGCAAGCCAGGTTTGGGGTTGATCCATTAGGAAATGAGATTAGATGTCATCCTCAAGGCCACTAATAAATCACTCATGAAAGAAGGTGTCGAACATGGCTTCCATTCGAAAATCCAAATTCTCAAAAGAAGTGATGTATTATTTCATTGTACCAGACTGGTTAAGCTTGGTTAGTGGCCCAAATGATGTGTGTTGGTGTCAAAACATTCATAGAGGTCTGGAACAATATACGTCCAATTAGTGTACCCTCACTCTGAATTTTTACACCATTACCACCATCTCCATCATTCAGGATCCAAATAAAGGACACTGATACAATGTTTGGCCAAATCATCAGTAATGTTATGCAAGGAGAAATAATGTTCCATTTGAATGACCCATCCCGTGAGGTCTAAGCCATCAAATTTGTTCACCTCAAGTTTTGGAAGGTGAAATTCATGATAAATGTGATTAGAATGAAATACCATGGAATGTGATGAATCAGTGTCATCTTGGTGTGAAGGTTTTTCAGAGTAGGCAGGGCCCCATGATTGACTAATCATCATTGTCAAGTTTTTAAAATTTTCAGAGAGGGTGTCAAATTTGGAATTGAGGGTAGAAATATTTGAAGTGATTTCCTCGATTTCATTCTTAGTCTAGGCATGGGTGTTGTCCAAGGCAAGGATGTGGCTATCAAAGTCTTAGTTGTAGGTGTGAGTCATCTAGGATATAAGTGTTCACTAATTGGGCTAGTGGTTCCACAAAAAAAGGACTTATGTGTGAGGGGTACCAATGCAATTAGTGCAAAGAGAGGAATTAAATGGAATATGTCTCAAATAAGGGTGTCAAGGAGGCTGGGTGGGTCTACAGAAAAATAAATTCTTATGAGTGAGGGGTACCACTGTGATTAGTGTGAAGAGAGGAATCCTGTGGGATAGGTCCCAAATAAGGGTGCTAGAGGGACCACTATACTCTCTTTTTTTAGTCCTGCATAGTTAAACTCATGTCTGAATAATACATTAGTGACATAATGCTCAAATTTTTAATAGTTAAAATTGTGTACTAATTTTGCAACCTGGATGTAGGAAGAAGGGTTGCGCTGCAAAATTTCCACTATGTTTTTTCTCTATTATGTTCCAGTATCAAGGTTTATGGTATCAAGGGTTCCTATGGATAAGGGTTTTCCCTGTGCTATATATATATATATATATATATGATATATCAGTGAGTTCCAACAGTAGTACATGACCCAATATCTCAGAGCTCTAAATAAGGAGGTTCAACCATACCCTTAGATGTACTACCTGATTACCCATGTACATAAGAGTAGTCTTCCTACATGTTATTCTCGATGTCACTATAGCAGTCATTCGGTTGATTGGATAATATATAGTTGGTTTCAGAAGACCTATGGGAATCCATATATACCCATACGTACATGGGAGTGAATGACCATGCACAAGTGTTGTATAATGAGGTACTACTCAAAGGGGTACCAACAAGGATTATAGAGGTTTACAACTAGGTGAAACAATGTGTTTTGAGTAATCATGTGAAACCATTCATATTTCTTTCATGTATTCTTCCCCAACTGTAGTTTTACTCACCAAACGATGGATCACTGTGCTTTAAATATGATAGTAATACACGTCTCTAGCTTGGAAAAAAACTTGTCTAAAAAAACATGCAGAGCAAAGTTCTCTTATACCACTTGTAAGGTACCAGATGATATTATGGAGAGCATAAATATGATTGTTATAACAATTGTTAGAAGAAAGAGAAAAATAGAGAGCACAATGAAACAATTGATTCCATAAATGATACCTTTATTATCTCGATATTCAAGTTCACTTTCCTCTTTAAGGGGGCAACCTCCAACAGAGAGAAGCTCAAGTACAAAAATTTTCCATGCTTTCTACCCCTATTTATACTATTTATATCTTCTAGAGAACATTCTATAGGAATAAATTTCTATAGGCAGAACCTTCTAGTAAGTATTCTTACATTAGATGTGTCCACATTATTACATAGGCCTTATTTACTAATGTCGATCTTTTTTACATAACAAAACATATTATTCTATATACTTGAGGGGTTAGGGATGTTAGGACCCTAACATGTTGCAATGTGATTTGTTGTAGTTTGGTACATGGAATGCTTTTGGGTCTCTTCCATACAATCAATCCTAAAGATAAGATTTCAACCTACATCATGGTCAAGGTCACTACCCACTTTGGTTGGAATTTTCATCCTTGATAAAAATGTATGCACTCTTTTTTTTTTATCTATTTTCCCATAGGCTTGGCAAGGTTCACATTCTAGATCACTAACATAATTCTTTTTGTGTGAATCCACAGGTGTGTGTCGAGGTGGCCCTAGAGTGAAATAGTCCACCTTTCATTTATATGTGCACAATTAATGGAGTTCGACAATAGAATATGAAATACCTCAATCTATCAAATGTTTTTTATACATGCCAAGATCAAGATAATCTTATTAGGGATTGTCCTCATCCCAAACCTAAGCTGAGTGACACCATGAGTGAGGGATGAAACTACATCCTCCTACTTCTCAGGGTTCAAGGATATGTGGTACTTTGATGGCTTCAAGACATGGCACCGAAGGAAGTGGTCCCTTAGTTCCATTTGGTTCAAGAGGTGGTATAGGTTAAGGTTCTTAAAAAATCCTTGGTGTCTTGATGGTGTAGCTAATTGATGGGTGTTCTATATGCACTAAATCCCTCAATTAAATTGTCAACTCAAGGTAACTAAACTTAGAGTTGTATCACTATATATGCCAAGGTAGAAAAGATAGAGGAAGTATGATCTAACTAAGAATATGGTCTACCTAAGGGTTAATATAATGAGAGCTTAGCCATCATAGAAGAAATATCAACTATCCCGAAAATCCATGTGATCTCTTAATTCATATATCAATCATCAATGATAAGGAAACACTATTCTACTTAATTCAGATGCACTCTTATGCTAACTTAAGAAAATTCACAAGATTATAAACTCATAACTAAAATCTTAATTTAAACCCGAACTTCTAACTTAAAATTGCAATTCAAATCTAGAACTGAGATCTCAAAAATTAAACTAAGCTAAATCCATTATTAAAAATTCAGATTGAAAATTGAAATACTTGTAAAAACATAATCAAAAACCTACTTCTATCTTAGCATACTACAATAAGATTGATAAGAAAAATATATTCAGGAAAGCATGACTAAACTGAGAATTAAATTAACAAAACTAGCAACTATTAATCCATCGAAACTTGTAAAAGAAACTATGTACTTTGTGTTAATTAATACTTTGTTCTAACTACCTTGTTTTAACCTGCAAAAATTCAATTTAGCATCTTAACACACAATCTATGTTAGTAGCTTGCAAGCCATTCACTAACAAATAAAAGACACAACATAATAGCAACTATCTCCTAGAAGCAACCTGCAAAAAGGGAATTAAACGATTAAATGATGAACAACAAACACACAACATTTAAAATAAAATAAAAACACATATAACAGGAAATGAAGTAAATGATAATTACACAATTGAAATATGCAAGCTATCTATATAAGTATTCACCCAAACCATTGGTGGGCCCCCCAGCAAGTGGTGGCTACTTCTCAATAGCAAATCGCGAGCTAAATCAAAACGGTTCTGGCATTAAATTAAAAAACGCAGTCTAACACAAGTTTTGCATAAATGTCTAAGTTACACAACAAAAATGATTCTAACAATTCTTAACACTTTGTTTGACCACTATTGTGGTATTTATAATGATTAACATTCGATGTTTTGACCACTGGAAGGGTCGACCTCCTCTAAAAATGGTAAATTCCATTAAATGTGTGCTAACGGTATTTAACTTCTAGAAACTGAATGAGCCACTCAATGATTAGCACAATTGCTTAATCTGAGATGTCAAGAGCGCAGTAGTTGGAGGCCATGAAGGTGAAAATAACCCATGTCGTTGATTCTCCAAGAACAAGCCACCAATATAACAACTGTCAACTCACCTATGCTCCAAGTGCTAGATGTAGTGTCAGATACAGTGCTGGATGAAGTGCCAGATCGGGTGCTGGATGGAGTGTCGAATGAGCTACCAAATGGAAAATCACATGGAGAATTCATCCTGTGACACATATATCACGTGTTAGATTATTTTAGACATTAAATCAAATCGAATTTAAATCAAAACCATGGAAAATCATCAATTGCACATACATGGTATAAAGCGATGACAAATTGATATAAAATCCTTCAAAAACTTCTTCAAAATGGTTAAATACTCATATAATACCGGTACAAAAAGGATTCAATAATCATCATAAAATAACCAAATCACAAGCCCAACATTACCCCCACACCTAAGATTTTACAGGTCCCACTACAAACAAAAATGAATTTCCCAATAGACTAGACTTGTTGAGCAGGGGATGGATTAGCTTTAGAAGTTTCTTGCCCTGAAGACTTTGTCTTGGCCCTCTTGTGGTGTTTTAATTGTGCACAGAGGATACAATTTTCATTGGTCATTTGATCAACCAATCGTTGGGGGGAATTGACCTTTTCTTATAGTATTGCATTGTCATGGTGGAGATTTCTATCCATGGTCTTCCTCTCTTCCAATTGTTGCAGTAGCTGAACATTTTCCTGTTGTAATTTTTCAATGGCTGGAGTATGATCAGATATCTCAGAGGAGATATTGGATCCCTTGAAGGATGTAGAGAGTCTATCAATTTTTGAATTTGGTGTAGGCATCTGTGAGGTAGGAGTAACAAGGGGTTTATGAGGGGGAATGGGTTCAGATTTTTCTTCTCTATCAGGCTCCAATTCTTCTACAGAAACTTCCCTAAGTCTTTTATGGGGGCTGTCGATATCAGAAGATACTTGGATAGGATCTGAAGTGCCTGGAGGTTTTACATTAGACTTCCCACTATCATTCTAGGTACTTTTTCCAAAAGATCATATTTTGAATCGATTAGCTCCTCTCCTATTTGTGGGGACTACCTGGAAATCTTGTTGAATTGTCTCTTGTAACTTTTTGGGTGAGGGATCAATAGATGTTAATGGCATTAGGGAGTTATCAATAGGCTTCTTAGTCTTATTGCTCGATGAGGTTGCAGGGGTATCAACAAGTTTCTTAGTCTTTTGTTCTGGTAGAGGGATAGCTTGAGTAGGAGGTTTTGGAGTCTTTGGAGAATGAGATTTGGATGGAGTAACAGTCCCTAGATCAAGTGTTTTCTTTATAGTCTTGATTGTAACATGGGGGGTTTGAAAATTGATAAATAAACTCATCCCATGTCTTCCCCTATTTTTCCAACTTGGCTATGACAAGCAATTTGATGAGGCCATGGTGGAATAGGTTGTTATGAGGATTGGACACATTCTTTCATACTTGGGAAGACATCTTCTCAGGAATTTTCAAGAATTAAAAAAGGAAATTCAATGGCTTATTGAATTGGAAATGAGATAATAATTGAAAATGGCAGGATTTAAAAACAAAATAGCTACCTTCACAAGTGATAATTCTGGTGATGACTATCAGAGGGTTACTTAGCTCATCTTTAATCCACTCCTTAAAGTATCCCTTAGCTCCTGAGACATTTTGAAACTCAGGCTTGAAGACCCTGTTGTAACTCACGTGTTTCAACTGGTGGTGTTTGAACCAACGGTCTCCAACCCTTGAAAGATTCATGGCTAAGGAAATTGATTCCTCAGAGACCAGGAAGGCCAAAGACCCCACGCGTTCCATCCTTCCATCGAATCTGAGGGATAATTGCAGACAAATATTGTCATCATGGCCCTACAGATGGTCCAAGAATGGTCCCCACCCTGTGCGAAGGAAGACACATTGTGAGAACTCGGGGATAGAAAAGAGGTCAACTTAGGAGGACGGCTCATATCCTTTGGGCATGGTGACAGTTTGGAGAATGAACAGAGGAGAGGAATTGGAAAGAGGACAAGTGAAATTGGGCAGAGGATGAGCACAATGCATGAATGAGATAACAATTTAAGATAACCCTCTGATTTTTAATGTGCTCAAGATGGAGGTGGTTGAATTCGTTGATGAATTCAACACACACGAGTTGCCATGTGTGAGTATAAGTGCTTCGATTTTGAATTCGAAGAGTATCTTTTGGAGGAAATCCTAATAATGGAGTTAGATCAGTGTCCAAGTCCTCGACTTGGACATTTGATCATAAAAATGTGTTTAAAAATTGTATCATTTAACTCTCAATTGTCATTTAACTAAATCATCATACAACTGAACAACCAAATAAATTCAAACGATTCTTGGTTACCTGAAATCGTGGTCATTTACTGTGTATATGCACCTCATTTGATCCTTCATATGGCACGTCATCCAGTCGTCCATATGGCACCCCATATGGTCTTTCAAATGGCACTCCATATGGTACTCCTATATGAAATGAAATTTTTTCATCTTGTAATGGATGTTTTATCCATAGCACTCAGTCTTAAACATTTTTTACAGTCATAGTGAATAGGAGCAAAGACAGGATAAGAGTGTCTCATTAATTGTTTTTTCATCGTGCTCACACATCATAACAATATGTTCCTTTATCTCTCATATTATAAGGCATGTAATCATAGTCTGTAGAGAAAAACTAGCTAAATGGTCTATCGAAGAAATATACAATAGGTTTATAACACATAGTGAGCATTTCAATAAAAAATAATTGTTGATATAATAGCCCATATCATGAAAACAATATAAATAAATTTTTACAAAGATTCTACTTATTCTTCTCATGGATTACAGATAGGTAGTGTTGTCATTTGTCAGCTCATGAAACCCCTCCCCCACTCCTAAGTATTGTGACACCTCACAATAAAAAATATAGGAAACCAGTGAATTATCCCAATAGACAAAGATTTACATCTTGTTACGTGTAGAGATAAATGTCACATATTGGTCTGACGAGACAGTTAGAATATGGCCCCACCTATAGGATAGAATATCCTACATATATTTAAGAAGATGTAGGTGAGAGAGTTTCAAGATAGTCTCAAAGTTAGTTCCCAATGGCAGATTTATGAAGTTCATTAACCTTATCTTAACCATATGTACTTCATGTCAGCTTTGTCTACAAGTAATGTCGTACATCAGGATAAGTTTAAGATTTAGGAATTTATTATTATTATTATTATTATTATTATTATTCAGATTATCATCCTTGCTAGGTAGAATGCCCCGCTTCCAGCAATCTTGTTCAGTACTCTGACAGGTTTACCTAGTCATACCATAGGCCGGTACCCACTGCCAACAGACCTGTTCAATATCTCGGCGAGTTAGCCTCTTACACCCTCAGAGACTGGCCCTCCATATTTTAATATTTTAATATAAGATTTCTTTATGCAAGAATATGGGGGGACAACTCTGAAAATAAATTTTTTCTCTTTCTCTCTCTTTTTTTTTAGATTGGGATGGTATTTATGTTAGAGGATGACTTTCCTTTATATATTCCTTATATATATTCTTGATGTAAGGGGTACTTAAGTGGACGTGGCCTATCTAAAGATATGATATAATCAAACATTTTTAATGTGTAGTGGATGGTACCATTGGGAAAGAACAGAAAGGTATCTTTAGGCTCAACTCACTTTCTTCTTTTTTTAAGTTATTGGGATGTTTCCATGGCTAGATGCTAATCAGACCTCCTTATTACTCTTCAATAAAGATACTTTACTCACTTACTCAAGGTTCTTGGGAAAACTATACGAGTAACCTCTAAGTTTGATGGTTAAGGTATCACTTCCTTATATCTAGTGGTGAAGGTTTAAGAGTAGTTGCTATTAAAGATGCCTTGAGAAAAAGAAGATGGAAATCTTTGCAAACATGTGGGTAATTACAACAAATCATTATTCAATTGATTCTTAGCAGAAAACGAAGTTCAAACATAGCAATATTTTGAAGGAAAATACCTCCTTTATATCTCCTTGAAACTGTCTACTCCTGGTGAAATAAATACCTACATAAATCTCTAGAGTTGTCTATCAACACACTTCAAAATTATTTACATATGTACAGTCAAAAATTTAGAAAAACGTTCAAGAACAAGGGGGGACTTCCCGATCTACTAAGGCCAATGCCTTGTCAGTTGACATGACCTGTAGAAAATCTTCTTTGGAAGTGGGTCTGTGATAAATTTTGAGTCGGTGTCCATTTACTATGAAGAAGACTTGTCCATCATCAATTGTTTTAATTTTCACAGCCCCATTGTCATACATGGTGACTACCTCGTAAGGACCCAACCACCGAGTGGTAAGTTTTCCTTTGAAGAATTTAAATCAGGAGTCAAACAAAAAAGCCCAATCACCAAGTTGGAAATGTTTCTTCTTAATAAACTTGTCACACAACTTGCTCCTATGGTTTTGGACTAATAGTTTTTATTGGATAGCATCTTGCTTGATTTCTTCCAACTCATTTAACTGTAGGACTCATTGATTCTGAGCCTCATCTAAGTTTAATCCCAATTCTATGGAAATATGGAAGGTCCTTACTTGGAATTCTATTGGTAGAAGTACTTGTTTCCCATACACTGGCTCATAAGGGGTATGCCTAGTGGTGTTTGTCCAGGTGGTTTGATATGCCCACAAAGCCTCTAGAAGCCTATCATCCCAATCTCGATGATGCAATTGAACAGTATTGGTTAAGATAGATTCCGGAACTTTGTTTGTGGACTCTACCTAACCATTATCTTGTGGGTGGTATGGAGAAGACTTGCAGTGCTTGATCCCATATTTTTCCGTTAGTTCTCTCATTAGCTTGGAAGTGAATTGAATGCCTTGGTCTGTAACAATTTCACGAGGAACAGCAAAGCGAGTAAATATGTATTCATAAATGAATTCGACAATGGATTTTTTTGTAGCCCTGAATAGGGATTTTTCTTCTAACCACTTGGTAACATAATCTGTACAAAACAAAATGTGATTTTTCTTACAAGACATGGGTGAAATTGGTCCTACAAAGTCAAGGGCCCATTTCTCGAAAGGTTCTATCATAAATTAGGCATGCAAGGGAATTTTTGCAGCTGACGTGGGTCTTCCTGTACTGAAAATTATCACAACTCCTCACATACTTGGCAGCATCCTTAAAAATGCTAGGCCAATAGTAACTTGAATGTAACACATTATATGTTGTACGTTTGCCAGAAAAATGTCCACCACGTGGTTTTTTATCACAAATTTTTAGGATTTCTGGTATCTCATCTTCTCGGACACATCTACGAATAATCAAGTCTGGACTAGTACGAAAAATTTCATGGACGACCCAAGAGTAATTGGCACTTTGCATAATAATTCTATGCTTTTCATGAGGTGACAAATGAGATGGTAACTTCCTAATAGCCAAATAGTTTTCCATATCTACAAACCATGGGGTATTTACAGAAAGGGAAAAAAGGTGCTCATTTGGGAAACTATCATCTACGAGAATATCATCATCCTCATTTTTTATGCATGAAAGAAAATCAGCTACCAAATTCTCCTTTCCTGGTCAGTCAAGAATGGTGATATTAAACTCTTGCAATAGCAGGAGCCACCTAGTCACTCAACCATTAGTTATGGTTTTATTCATGATAAATATGATGGCAGAGTGATCTATATGTACAAATACTTTGTAACCTGTGATGTAGTGGCGAAACTTATTGATAGCATGAACTACTGCCAAGAATTCCTTTTCGGTAACTGTATAGTTTAAATCGGTAGGGGACAAGTTCTTGCTCACAAAATAAATGGCATATGACTCATGGTCTTCTTTCTTCCCTAATACTCTTCCTATTGCGGTGTCAGAGACATCATTGGATATGTGAAATGGGAGAGCCCAATTGGCCCCCCTAAGAATTGGTGCCATAGACAACTTAGCTTTCATAGTTTCAAAGGCGGTTTGACACTGCTCAGTCCAAATAAAATCAACATCCTTTATTAGCAATCAAAACATGGGTGCAACAATCTTTGTGAAACTTTTAATAAACTACTGGTAGTATCCAACATGTCCAAGAAATCTTCTCACCTCTTTTTGAGTCTTGGGGGGTGGAAGTCTGACGATGACCTCAATCTTAGCAGGATCAACTTTAATCCCTTCAGATGACATGTGATGTCCTAGAACCACTCCTTTAGTCAACAACATTTTACATTTTTCATGACTTAAGGACAAGTTCATTTCTTAGCATCTGATAAGGCCTTTTTCTAAATTATCTAAGGCTTCTTGGTAAGTATCGCCATATACTATGAACTTATCTATGTATACCTTCACACAAGCATGAATAAGATTAGCAAATATCCCTAGTACTTCTCATTGAAATGTGGCAGGAGCATTACACAATCCAAATGGTAAGACCCTATAGGCATAGGTTCCCCAAGGAAAAGTAAATATAGTCTTGTCCTGGTCCTCGAGTGCTATGACAATCTGATTGTACCCGCTATATCCATCTAAAAAGGAGAAATATTTCTTTCCTGACAAGGTGTACAAGACTTGGCCAATGAAAGGAAGGGGAAAATAATCCTTCGGAGTGGCCTTGTTAAGCTCCTAGAAATCAACACAAATTCTCCATTTCCGGGTTACTTTCTTTGGAACCACTAAAAGCAGGGATACCCATTTACTATCAAAGATGGGATAAATGAATCTAACATTTAATAAATTTTGGATCTCCTCTTTTACTACATCTTTGAGTGTTGGGTTCATCCTTCTTTGGGGTTGCCTAACAGGTGTTACTCCCCCCTAGGTATCTACATGATGAATGCATGTCTTAGGGTGTATACCCTTCATGTCAGTGTATTCTCAGGCGAATTCCCCTGATTGTTCTTTAAGGACCCTTACTAACTGCTTTTGTTGGTCTACTATAGATAGCTAACAAACCAAGCAATGATGGACATTTTTCAGTTGAGTGGTCCTCTGTGTAGAAGCCACAAACTGAAATGTTATCTAATGGGCATTCCCTTGAGGAATGCTTCCTCCTGCATCTTGGGAAAAATATGCTCATTGCTACACTTTCCTCCTCATGTTTCTTTTTAATCTTTAGGGTGTCCAACTGAGAACCTATTGTGCTTAAGATATATGTTTTTAAGTTCTCTAAAAGGTTCCCTATCTCTACCCTTGTGATAACACCTAAACTATCTGGTTTTAAGTTTCTACTATAAGGATCCCAAACATTCTTCCTGTTTTAGCTCTACTCCTCGAGTAATTCTTACACATTTCACAGATTTTGGAAAATGGTTTATGGGAGATGTCACCTGATGCCTTCAGGTTAAGTATCTCTAGGTATTCCTTTGAAATCCATTGAAGGAAAAGATCCCTAATTGCATCATCTGGTAGGTCATGGTATTTTGATTTCTGTGAGATATAAGCAAACCGTTCCATATAATCCTAGAGATTCTCGTCCTCTAACTTTTGGATTTTGAAAATGTCATTATGAGAATACTTGGATTTGCAGTAATCTTGGTACTTCTTAAGAAATATATCTTTCATGTCTTCCCAAGATCTAATACTGGATTCTCCCAACCCCATGAACCATCTTAGTGCAGAGTCCTTGAGGGTGGTAGGAAAGAGTTTTAGTTTCTGGGCATCTTGTAAGTAGTTGTAGCTCCTACACAAGATGTTGAACTCAAATAGGAAGGTATCCAGGTCTTCACTTATTTTACCGTAAAAGGTGGGAAGTGTCGAGAGGGGAATGTTTTTCATATTGACATTCTGTGTGGTGTCCAAAATTGGAAACCTGAAGGTGGTTTCCATTTGGTTTCCAACTTATTCTCCCTCCCCGTGCCTTACATTGTTGTGATCCTCTTGATCATCCATACTGGTTTGGTTTCCAAAAAGAGAGTACCTAAATGGTTTTATCCTTGTAGATAACAAGGTATCCCAAGGTTCTTTTCTGAGAAAGGTATCCCTTTGATGGGAAGGTCTTCTGACTGCTTGGATATCTGGGACTCTACTCGAGTCGGCTTAGATTATTGGTGCCAAAGTTTATGTGTCAATTTGAGAAACAATTGTATTGGTTGAACTACCAAACAAAGTATTCACCTATTCAAGGTCTATGATGTCTACAAAGTTAGGGTCTCATGATGGTGGTAAAAAAACAAAGGTTGTGTTGGTTGGGTCTATGGAAAGCTTGAGCAGTTTTTCCTCCTTCACCACTATTATTGATGCTTCAATTTTATGTTCTATAGTGCTCCCTGTTTTAGTCTCTTTAGAGACTTCTTTAGCTCTTTGGTTTGAGTTATCTCCCGATTTTTGGTATCGGTCTGTGGATTTCATGAGTGGAGTTTTCCTTCCCCCGAAGAGTTCGGAAGGAACCTTGGTTGAAAGGTCTGATTTGGTTTTAATGTATCTACCATTTGGGTCCCTAGGTCTGTTCATGAAAGAAAACAAAAATAAAAACTGTCATTGGGTTTGGGGGAACCTGCTATAATAGATGCACAAGCTCTTACCTCTCGTATTAAAGTGCCCCCATCACCAAAATAATGCTAAGGTTCAGAAATGAACTATCTCCTAATTATTTCCTACCTTGAAACAACTCACTGTCAACAACGCCAAAAAATGATGGGTGTTATATATTCACTAAATCCCTCAATTAAATTGTCAACCCAAGGTAAGTAAACTTAGAGTTGTAGCACTATATATGCCAAGGCAGAAAATCTAGAGGAAGTATGATCTAAATAAGAAGATGGTCTACCTAAGGGTTAATCTACTTAATAAAATACTATCAATGAGCAAACCCTATCAAGGAACTTTGAACTATTTACCCTAAGCAACTTTTAAACAATGGATTGATGGATTGTTCCTAAAGAAGAAAATGAAAACCCTACTTTGGACAAGTTAACCTATTTAATCTAATGAGAAACAGAAAGTAATATATTCAATCTATTCAACTTAATAAGCAGCAACAACAAATTAATCTAATCAATATATTCAAATGGATGAGCATCAGCAAGTAAGAAAATGAACAACTAACTTATTCAGCAAATAAACCTATCAAAACTATTAAGCAAGTAAACTAATCAAAACTACCCAGCAAGAAAATTATATTCTTAAGACAAAACTCATAATCATTTCTACTCTACAAAGGGAAATCTTATCCTACTTAATCAAAAGCATCATGACAATATTCAAAGATTAATCAACAACTATTCTTAATCTACAATAACAAGAAACTTCAAATATGATGATTATGTCTTCGGTGCCTTATGACATCACGATGGCATCTAAAAATTAGTCATAGCTCAAGAAGAATAAATTCAATATTAACTTCTATGGAGAAATCAAAAGTATGAATCAAGCAATCTAACGAGAGCTTAGCCATCATAGAAGAAATACCAACTATCCTGAAAATCCATGTGATCTCTTAATTCATATATCAATCATCAATGATAAGGAAACACTATTCTACTTAATTCAAATGCACTCTTATGCTAACTTAAGAAAATTCACAAGATTATAAACTCATAACTAAAAGCTTAATTTAAAGTCAAACTTTTAACTTAAAATTGCAATTCAAATCTAGAACTGAGATCTCATAAATTAAACTAAGCTAAATCCATTATTAAAAACTTAGATTGCAAATTGAAATACTTGTAAAAACATAATCAAAAACCTACTTCTATCTTAGCATACTACAATAAGCTTGATAAGAAAAATAGATTCATGAAATCATGACTAAAATGAGAATTAAATTAAGAAAACTTGCAAATATTAATCCATCGAAACTTGTAAAAGAAACTATGTACTCTGTGTTAATTAATACTATGTTCTAACTACTGTTTTATCCTGCAAAAATTCAATTTAGCATCTTAACACACAATCTATGTTAGTAGCTTGCAAGTAATTCACTAACAAATAAAAGACACAACATAATAGCAACTATCTTCTACAAGCAACCTGCAAAAAGGGAATTAAGCGATTAAATGATGAACAATAAACACGCAACATTTAAAATAACAAAAAACACATATAACAGGAAATTAAGTAAATGATAATTAAACAACTGAAATATGAAAGCTATGTATCTAAGTATTCACGCAAACCATTGGTGGCCCCCCAGAAGGTCGTGGCTAATTATCAATAGAAAATCACGAGCTAAATCAACACGGTTCTGGCATTAAATTAAAAAACGCAGTCTAGCACAAGTTTGCAGAAATGTATGAGTTACATAGTGAAAATGATTCTAACAATTCTTAACACTTTGTTTGACCACTACTGTGGTATTTATAATGATTACAATTCAATATTTCGACCACTGGAAGGGTCGATCTCCTCTAAAAATCGTAAATTCCATTAAATGTGTGCTAACAGACTTTACCTTCTAGAAACTGAACGAGCCATTCAATGATTAACACAACTGCTTAATCTGAGATGTCAAGAGCTTAGTAGTTGGAGGCCGCGAGGGTGAAAAAAACCCATGTCGATGATTCACCCAGCACAGGTCACCAACTCGCCTACACTCCAAGTGTTGGATGTAGTGTCGGACGCGGTGTCAGATGAAGTACCAGATCCAGTGCTAGATGGAGTGTCGAACGAGCTATAGGATGGAAAATCGCATGGCGAATTCATCCTGTGACACATAGATCATGCATTATATTCTTTTAAAAATTAAATGAAATTGAATTTAAGTCAAAACCATCATAAATCATCAATTGCACATACCTGGTATAAAGCTATGACGAATTGATATAAAATCCTTCAAAAAATTCTTCAAAATGGTTAAATACACATATAATACTGGTGCAAAAAGGATTCAAACATCATCATAAAACAACCAAATCACAAGCCCAACACTGATGATCTGGCTAGCAATGCTTCTTTAATGGTTGGGTAGTCTTGATAGAGTTAGACTCTTGACCTTCTGAACCAAGGTAGTTCAACTCATCCTGTGCCAAATATCATGGAGGTGGAGGTAGGTTGGCCAACTAGAAAAAGAAGGTATCTTTCCTTTCTCATTTGGAAAAATCAAGTGAGGATGGGATCTAAACCCTGCGTCGCATGTGAAATCCTATCAAGGATGTGATGGTTCATTCCCCTAATAAGAATACCCCTTCTTTGAGTATCTAGGTGGATCTCGGTGGCTATCCACCTTTTCCACCGAATCAATTTTTTCAAGCATGTGCTTTTGATAAACCATGTTATTCACCCTTTTGATGGAAAATGTAATGTAATTCCATCTCCAATTGTTAATTATAGAAATCATGTAATGATTTCCTATTGGTTTTATGTACATGCCTACAACATAGTGTTAATGCACATGATCCCATTAGAACTTGTAGTTAAGCATGCTTGAGTTAGAGTAGAACTATTAGAAATAATAGACATTAACAACTATTTAGTTGTGATACAATTGTAAGGTTTTTAAATTGAGTTGTACTATAAATGTACCATTGATGTACATATTACTTGAATTGAGCATGTGCCTTTTCTACCATGTTTTCGTGTTCTTAATTTATCAATCTTGTTCTTATTTATATCGTGTTGTATCATAGCATTGTTTGATACCTACAAGCCTATGGAAGAATTATATATTAGAGAAATGCATGTATTATATCTATGTTCCTAGACATTGATGAGTTATTTATCGAATAACCTACAATGTTAAGAGCAATGATCGAATGCATTGAATGAAGATTCTGTTGGAGAAATAATGGAGAATCTATTAGTTAGGCAATTCTTATTGTGTTTGTATTTAGGACTTAGATCTTATTTCCAAGGAGTTTGTTCTAACTCCATACCTGATGTATTTCTTTATATTCATGACTGATTAATATGAAGAGTGTGACATTGATTAGGATGCCTCTAGGTGTAGCCTGCCTCACCTGTGAGGAGCTGCTCTCATTTCCATTTTTCAATTTGGTATCAGAGTTGAGGGATAAAATAGTGTGAGGAGCCACGATTTGAAGATGTCAAGCTACAACTGCCATTATATAATTCTAGATTAGAGAAGTCATGGAGTGAAAGAGTTGTGGGCATTGCATTGAATTCACGGACGTGTGGAGGATTGTTTCTACTACTTTTGAAAGAGAAGAAAGATGTTGTGTGATTGAACCTGACGTGAGGGCTAGTGAAGCGTGGAGTGGTCGGAGTACACGCATGTTGAAGTGTTGTCTCCTGCATGGAAGAGATTCTCTCTTCACCAGTTGAACAAAGTGTCTAGGCAGCTTCTCTATGGAGTGAATAGAAGCTATGGAAAGCGGAAGAGAAGAGGTGATGATGAAGGAGCATCGTCAGAAATCCTACATGGAGAGACAACTCAGTACCTTAGCGTGCCTTGAATCATTTCGGAATATTAACCGTTGACATTTCCTACAAATATTTTTTTTTAAATTATCGAAAACTGAAGAAGATCAAACGCTTGGAAGTTGAATGATCATGAATGATCTGGGAGTTTCACTCCTAGACTTTAATGTAACAAAAATTAAGTAGCAGTTAGTTTTTTTTCTCAAGTAGACGAGTAGTCGGTGGGAACCCTAAGAACCCTCTAGGATAAATAGAAGTATTGTATGCTTGAATGAGGCTACTGAAAGTTAGTAGGAGTTTGTTTTGGTTTAGTTGTTGCTGCGTTTTAGTTATTTTTTTACCATATTTGTAGACATTTACATTTGAATGAATATAATAGAGGAAAATTGATCCAATGCATGGTGTTTCTACTGTCTACAATTCCCTGTTATTTTGTTTTCATGAATGAATGAATTATGTTGTTGATTATATGAAACTGTGAAGTGTTTGGATAAGTTTTGATTGTTTTCTCTTTGTTGAGTTCATGCAATGTGTGCATACAGTCTGCAAGGAGTGCATTGACAAAGTCTCTTTTGACTCAGAAGATCAGAAGAGATAGCATGAAACTTCACATTGCAAGGAGTGCAAGTGATTGTTGCAAGGTGTGCACAATCATCCGCAAGAACGTAAGTCTTGTGTAAGAATCTGTTGTGAGGAGTGACAGAGTCTATTTCGACTCATAAGCTTAGAAGAGATAGTGTAAAATTTTCATTTTTGCAAGGAGTGAAAAGGCACTGCTGCAAGGTGTGCACAGTCACCTACAAGAATCTAAGTCGTGTGTAAGAATCTGTTGCAAGGAGTGCACAGATCTGAAATTCAACTAAGTGTCGAAGCAACCCTCTAAGGAGTCAAAGGGTTCGAAGGAGAAATCTCATGAGATATAGCGGGAGAAATATTCAAGGGAAATGAGTTTCTGAAGATTTCAGGAGTCCTCAACTAAGATCCGTTCAACAAGGAGTGGAATGATAACGGATCGTCAGATCTAAGAAAAGTTCACGAGATTTAATTCTCTATGTGCACATAGGAGGATAATTCACCGAAGTCCCGAAAAGGCTATGGACGGTCCATCATCTAGAGAGACAGGTGGTGCAAGATCTATAGTTTCAAAAATTTTGTGGACAAAGAGAAAGAGAAACTTTCGAAGAGTCAAACTAGATACTAACCATTGGTATCTAGGAGGTACGTGTCAATAGATCGTTGATTTCAGGTGAAACCACTCTGGGAGGAAGTGGGTGTGTAGAAGTTCAGATCCTCGAAGCTTGAATAGCCAAAGCGAATCTTAGTCATCCGATTCACAAGGACACATGACAAAGATCCGTGAACTCTGACTCAAAGCACTTCGGAAGAAAGCGAGTGTTCAGGAATTAAGAATCTCGAAGACCAAAGAGCCAAAGTAAACCACAACCATCGATCTGTGAGGGACACACATAGGCATATCATCATCTTCGAGTGAAATCATTCTGGGAGGAAGCAAGAATTGAGAGTTGAAACTCCCGAAGCCTGAAGAGCAGAAGTGAGCCACAGTCGTCGATCTGTGAGGGACATGCGTCGACAGATTGTCCAATTCGGGTGGAAGTATATTGGATGAGCAAGATTTGAGTGTTTAAACTCCTAAATCCCAAAGCGTGAAATCAAGCATAGCCATCGATAAAGAAGCAAAACCTGAGATCCCAAGATCGATGGTTGTGCTTAATTGCAGGGACTAAAAGTGCTCAGGTTTTAAAAATATTGGAGCTTCCCCCAATAGAAACCACAATATTTCCAAAAGGATGTGTGGAGGATACCAGTGAATTGCAAGGAGAAAATCAGTGTGGTCTCAAAACACTCTAGGCCACCCTGCATTTGTGTGTTTACGTGAGGACATAGACCAAGGTCACCTACGAGAGAGGGCTAATGGATGAGGAGCTAGCGCCTAGACCTTGATAGTTTAGCAACACAAAGGGAGAGGTTCCAAGTGTCATAGAACTTGCACCAAAAGACTGAAAAGGGCATGTGTTTAATCAAAAGGGATACCATTAAGGTTTCAAAGAGCTGAATCGGCTCTGAGAATTGAAGATCCTTGACTGGGAGGTCGTGCAACCCGGAGGAAGGATAGGGGGGCATGCATCAAGTGGTATTAAAGCCTGAAATTGTTTTTAGGAAACGAAAGAGAGATCGAAGGTGTAATCTATGTGTGAGATACAGTCATCACAATGCCACCAAAGAGACGTGTGGAGCCACCTTTAGCCAATCACGTTGTAGAAAGAGAAATGAGAGAACTGTGTTCAAGATTAGAGGCGATGGATGTAGTGCAGAGGAGGGCACCTAATGTTGGAGATATCAATGATGTAGAAAGTGAAGAAATCGATGTTGAAGAAGCTACAGGGGAAAATGTTGTCAAGGAACTATTGCTGAGAGAGGTTGCTAAACTGGGAGCTAGAGAAAAGATAGATATCCCGATGTATGAAGGAAACCTAGATGTTAAATAATTGCTAGATTGGATAAGAGCAATGGACAAATATTTCGACTATGAAGATTTCGATGAGGAGAAGAAGGTGAGACATGATACCACCAAACTGAAAGGACATGCAACACTGTGGTGGGATTAACTGAAGGTTGAGAGGAGAAGCAGAGGAAAACAAAATATAAAGAATTTGGATAGAACGATAGCCAAGTTGAAGGCTAAATTCATGCCCAAATATTATCAGATAAATATGTTCAGGAATTTGCAAAACCTGAGAAAGAAGGGTATGACAGTGAAATAATACATAGAGGAGTTCTACAAGCTGAATATCAAGACTAGACAGCAAGAGAAGGACGAGGAAAAAGTTTCCAGGTATATAAATGGCCCGAGGAATGAAATCTAGGATGATATCATCATGATGTCACTCAGGACAGTAGAGGGTGATTATCAGATTTCTCATAAGGCAGAGGACAGTTTGGCCAGGAAATAGAGTCAACGAAATAGAGGCAGAAGCCCAAGAAAAGGTAAGGGATTTTCCCATGATGAGGCATAGAAATCCAAATATGGGACAGAGAAACCACACAGTCACTCAAAAAGAGGAGGAAGTTCCCGAGGAAGACAAGGTGGTGGGAGAAGTTATTCTAGAGGAAGAGGAAGAAACAAAGGAGGAGAAGTAAGGTGTTATGCATATGGAAAGACAGGACACATGTCTTGGGAATGTCCCGAGAAAATTAAATAAGGAGGAGGTGAAACTCACATTTCGGAAGCATGAAAAAGGAATGTTGAAGCAGAAGGTTCAGAGGATAGAACACCCCTGATGTTGAGAAAGGTTCTCTTAAAACCAGAGCTAGAAATTGAAAATCCAGTGCAGAGGAACAGTCTATTCAGGACAGCTTGCAAGACTAAAGATAGAGTATCCAAGGTGATAATTAACAGTGGGAGCAATGATAACTTAGTATCCATGGAGATGGTGGAGAAATTAGATTTGTGGACAACTGCACATCCAAAGCCATATAAAGTCTCATGGTTGTAGAAAGGACACTAGGTAATGGTCACTAAACAATGCCTCGTTGAATTTAAGATAGGAGGATATAGACATGACATTATGTGTGATGTAATTCCCATGGATGTATGTCATGTTTTCTTGGGAAGACTATGGAAGTTTAACAGAAATGTCATTCATGATGGGAGAAAAAATACATACACCTTGGAGAAGAATGGTAGGACACACATATTGTTTCCAATATAGGAGAAGAAAGTAAAAGAAGAAGCCATCACAAGCATACTTCTCATGAGTGGGAAGGAGCTATTGAGAGAATTCAAGAGGGAAGAGGACATGCAGTTTGTTGTGGTGAGGAAACCCAGAGTTGTCCTTACAAGTACTTCGATGGATGATTTTCCTAAATAAGTTCAGGAGTTGTTGGATAATTTTTCTGACATAGTAGTGGATGAGTTTCCCAACTCATTTCCACCCATCATAATTATCAACCATCATATTGATTTGATACTAGGAGAAAGCCTTCCAAACAAATCAACATGCAGATTGACACCTCAAGAGAATGAGGAGGTAAAGAGACAAGTCCAATATTTTTTAGATAAGGGTTTGTTCAGAGAAAGCTTGAGTCCATGCGCAGTATCAACTGTGTTGAGTCCAAAGAAGGATGGAGGATGGATAATTTGTACAGACTCGAGAGCCATTAACAAGATCACCATCAGGTATAGATTTCCTTTGCCAAGAATGGATGACTTAATGGATTGTTTAAGTGGAGAATTTTTTTTTCTAAGATATATTTGAAAAGTGGATATCACCAAATAAGGATGAGAGAAGGTGATGAATCGAAAATGGCCTTTAAGACAAATCAAGGGTTGTATGAGTGGCTTGTTATGCCATTTGGCTTAACAAATGCCCCAAGTACTTTTATGAGGCTGATGAATGAAATACTGAAAGATTTCATTGGAAATTTTGTGGTTGTATATCTGGATGATATACTGGTCTTTAGAAAGACTAAGGAGGAACATTTGAGACATCTGACATTAGTGATGACAAGACTACAATAGGAGAAGTTGTTGATAAATCTAAAGAATTCCTCTTTTATGAAGACATAACTCATTTACTTGGGTTTTGTGATCTCTTCAAATGAATTGAAGATGGATCCAAACAAGGTGAAAGAAAGAAAAGAATGGTTATCACCAAGGAGTATGTTTGAAGTAATAAGCTTCCATGGATTGGTGAGTTTCTACAGGAAGTTCATTAGAGATTTCAGTGGAATTTGTGCACCAATTATGGATACCATGAAGAAGAGGCACAAGTATTTTAAATGGACAGAGGCCCAGAGGAGCTTCAATATATTGAAGAAGAAGATAACAGAACAACCAATTCTGGTCTTACCAAATTTTGGAAAGACATTTCAAGTGAGATGTGACGCAAGTGGAGTTGCAATTGGAGCAGTCTTGAGCTAGGATAATAAACCAGTTGCATATTTCAGTGAGAAGTTGAATGAGACTAAGAGAAAGTACTCCACATATGATAAGGAATTTTATGCCATAATTAAATCCTTGAAGAAATGGAGGCACTACCTTGTTCCAAAAGAATTTGTCTTGTATAGTGATAACCAAGCTTTATAATTCATAACCAGACATGAAATATTGAATCAGAGACATGCAAAGTGGATCGAATTTATGCAGAAATTTACTTTTGTCATAAAACATATTTCTAGAAATACTAATGAACTTGTTGATGCATTAAGTAGGAGATGTTTGATTCTGCAGGATCTCTAGGTGAAGACCTTAGGGTTTGAACACCTTAAGGAAATGTACAGTGATGATCCAGACTTCAAGGAAGCATACGAAGCATGTGAAAATCATGTGCTGAGAGACAGAAGCTAGTGGACAGAGTATATGGTTCAAGAGGGATTTTGTTCAAGGTAAATCAGCTATGCATACCAAAATGCTTAATGAGGGATAACCTTTTGAAGGAAAAGCATAGTGGAGGATTGGTTAGGCATTTCGGCCACGATAAAACATTTTCATAGTTGAGCAGTTCATATTACTGGCCAGGTATGAAAACATAAGTGATAAAGTTTGTGAACATATGTAGAATCTGCCAACATGCAAAAGGAAAAAGATAAAACATTGGATTGTATGAACCATTGCCAATACCAGAGAGGCCTTGGGATGAAATAAGCATGGATTTTGTATTGGGACTTTCAAAGACACAAAGAGGATGTGATTCCATATTTCTGGTGGTGGATAGATTTTCAAAGATGGAACACTTTATCCCATACCAGAAGACTAGTGATGCAACACATGTTGCAAATTTATTTTTCAAGGAAGTTGTTCATCTTCATGGATTACCCAAAAGTATTGTCTCAGACATAGATACCAAATTTGTTGGTTATTTCTAGAGAACATTGTGGAAGATGTTGGGGATATATTTTTCCTTCAGCTCAGCTTATAACCCTCAGACAGATGGACAGACTGAGGTGGTGAACAGAAGTTTGGGAAAATTATTGAGTTTGGTCGTTGATCACCATACTCAGTGGGATCAGATTCTACCACAACCAGAATTTGCATACAATGACTCACCGAACAAGAGCACTGGAAAGATCCCATTCCAAATATTGTATGGAATGCAGCCAAGACGAGTATATGAGTTGAGAGACTTAGAATAGAGTGAGATCAGAAGAACTGGAGTAGAATATCTTTTTGCAGAAGATCCATGGCCAGATCAAAGAGCATTTTCAAAACTCTAGCCAAGAGTACAAGCATAGAGTTGATCAACATCGCAGAGAGCTTCAATTTGAAGTAGGAGATCAGGTTCTAGCATATCTCAAGAAAGAAAGGTTTCCAAGGGGAACCTATAACAAGTTGAAGATGAAGAAGATAGGACCATGTAAGGTCTTAAGGAAGTTTGATGCAAATGCCTATGAGATTCATCTGCCAAATGATGTGGCAATATCACCCATATTCAACATATCAGACGTGTATCCTTACAGGGGAGACCAAGTAGGAGAAACAAAAGATCATAAAGAGATTCAATTGGAAAAGAAAATTCATGTAGCAGAAAAGTCATAGATGGAGAAGACCATTGATCATAGGGTTGGCAAGAAGACCAGAAGGAAGACCTATTTTGAATATTTTGTCAAGTGGAAGGGACAACTGATAGAAGATGCCAGCTGGGAAAATGAAACTAATATCTAGAAGCATGCAAAGTCATTGCAGGAGCTCATGGACAAGAGTCCATGAATTTTTGGCCAGGGGAGTCTCATGCAGGAGCATTGTCAGTAAGCCTACATGGAGAGACAACTCAGTGCCTTAGCGTGCCTTTGAATCATTTCAGAATCTTAACCGCTGATGTTTCCTACAAAAAAAAAAAATTGAAATGATCGAAAACTAAAGAAGATCAAAGGCTTGGAAGATGAATGATCATGACTGATCTAGGAGTTTCACTCCTATACTTTAATGTAATGGAAATTAAGTAGCAGTTAGTTTTTTTTCTCGAGTAGACGAGTAGTCGGAGGGAACCCTAAGAACCCTCTGATATAAATAGACGTATTGCATGCCTGAATGAGGCTACTGCAAGTTAGTAGGAGTTTGTTGTGGTTTAGCTGCTACTAAGTTTTAGTTATTGTTTTACCATAGTTATAGCCATTTACATTTCAATGAATATAACAGAGGAAAATTGATCCAATGCATGGTTGCTACTGTCTACAATTCCTTGTTATTTTTTTTTCATGAATGAATGAATTATGTTTTTGAGTATATGAAACTATGAAGTGTTTGGATAAGTTTCGATTGTTTTCTCTTCATTGAGTTCATGAAAGTTGTGCATACAGTCCACAAGGAGTGCGTTGACAGAGTCTACTTCAACTCAGAATCTCATAAGAGATAGCGTGAAACTTCCCTTTGCAAGAAGTGAAAGTGAATGTTGCAAGGTGTGCAAATTCATCCTCAAGAACTTAAGTCTTGCGTAAGAATCTACTATGAGGAGTGATAGAGTCTATTTCGACTCATAAGCTCAGAAGAGATAGCATAAAATTTCCATTTTTTCAAGGAGTGCAAAGGGATTGTTGCAAGGTGTGCACAGCCGCCCGCAAGAAGATAAGTCATGTGTAAGAATCTATTGCAAGGAGTGCACAGATCCGAAATTAGACTAAGTGTCAAGTAACCCTCTAAGGATTCAAAGGGGTCGAAGGAGAAAGCTCACGAGATATAGTGGGAGAAATATTCAAGGGAAACAAAGTTATGAAGATTTCAAGAGTCATTGACTAAGATCCGTTCAAGAGGGAGTGGGATCATTCTGAATCATCAGATCTGAGCAAAGTGCACAAGATTTAAGCCTTTGTGTGCACCTAGGAGGATAATTCACTGAAGCCCCAAAAAGGCTAGGGACCGTCCATCATCCAGAGTGATAGGTGGCGCAAGATATACAACTTCAGAAGTTTTGTGGACAAAGAGAAAGTGAAACTACTGAAGAGGCGAACTAGATCCTGACCGTTGGTCACCAGTAGGTATGTGTCAACAGATCGTCGACTTCAGGTGAAACCACTCCAAGAGGAATTGATTGTGTAGAAGTTGAGATCCTCGAAGCCCAAATAGTCGAATCGAATCATAGTCATCCGATTCATAAGGACACGCGACAGAGATCCGTGAACTCCAGGTGAAAGCACTCTGGGAGAAAATGAGTGTTCAGGAGTTGAGACTCCCGAAGCCCGAAGAGTCGAAGTAAACCACAACCATTGATCTGTGAGGGACACGCGTCGAAATATCATCATCTTCAGGTGAAAGCATTCCGGGAGGAAACAATAATTGAGAGTTGAAACTCTCGAAGCCCAAAGAGCAGAAGTGAGCAACAATCATCGATCTGTGAGGGACACACATCGACACATCGTCGAATTTGGGTGGAAGTATTGTGGAGGAACAAGAATTGAGTGTTGAAACTCCTGAAGCCTGAAGCCCAAAATCGATTGTAGCTGTCAATAAAGAAGAAACGCCCGATATCCCAAGATCGATGGTTGTGCTTAATTGCGGGGACAGAAAGTGCTCTGGTTTTAAAAATCTTTAAGCGGGCCGCCATCGAAACTACGGTATTGCCAAAAGGACGTGTTGCGGCTAGTAGTGAATTGAGGGGAGAAAATTGGTTTGGTATCAAAGCACTCTAGGTCGCCCCAAAATCATTTGATTACGTGAGGACATAGCTCAAGTTCACCTATGGGAGAGGGCTAACGGAAGAGGAGCTAGTGCCTAGACCCTGATAGTTCAACAACGCAAAGGGAGAGGTTGTGAGTGTCATAGAACCTGCACCAAAAGACTGAAAAGGGCATGTGTTTAATCACAAGGGAGACCATTAAGGTTTCAGAGAGCCGATTCCACTATGAGAATCGAAGATCCTTGACCGGGAGGTCGTGCAACCCCTAGGGAGAATAAGGGGGCCTGCATCAAGTGGTATCAGAGCCTAAAATTGTTTTCAGGAAATGAAAGAGAGCCCAAAGGTGTACTCTATGTGTGACAGATAGTCATCACAATGCCACCAAGGAGACATGTGGATCCACCTTTAGCCAATTGCATTGTAGAAAGAGAAATGAGAGAACTTCGTGCAAGATTAGAGGAGATGGAGGCAACATAGAGGAGGGAAACTGATGCTGGAGACATCATAGATGTAGAAAGTGAAGAAAACGAAGTTAAAAAAGCTTCAGGGGAAAATGTTTTTGAGGAACGCTTGCTAAGAGCGGTTTTTAAACTGGGAGCTAGAGAAAAGATAGAGATCTCGATGTATGAAGGCAACCTGGATGTTGAAGAATTGTTGGATTGGATAAGATCCATGGAAAAATATTTCGACTATGAAGATGTCGATGAGGAGAAGAAGGTGAGACATGTTGTCACCAAATGAAAGGAAATGTAGCACTGTGGTGGGATGAACTGCAGGCTGAGAGGAGAAGCAGAGGCAAACAATAGATAAAGAATTGGGATAGAATGGTAGCCAAGATGAAGGATAAATTCATGCCAAAAGATTATCAGATAATTATGTTGAGGAAGTTGAAGAACCTGAGACAGAAGGGTATGACAGTGAAAGAGTACATGGAGGAGTTCTACAAGTTGAATATCAGGACTGGACAACAAGAGAAGGATGAGGAAAAAGTTTCCATGTATATAAATGGCCTGAGGTATGAAATCTAGGATGATATTGGCATGATTTCAGTGAGGACAGTAAGGGATGCTTATCAGATTGCTCTGAAGGCATAGGAGAATTTGGTTAGGAAACAAAGGTAGAAGCCCAAGCAAAGGCAAGGGAGTTTCCCATGATAAGGCACAAAAATCCAAAGATGGGATAGAGAAACCACATAGTCACTCAGAAAGAGGAGGAAGTTCTCGAGGAAGACAAGGTGGTGGAAGAAGTTATTCTAGAGGAAGAGGAAGAAGCAGAGGAGGAGAAGTACGATGTTATTCCTTTGGAAAGACATGACACATGTCTTGGGAATGTCTCGAGAAAAATAAAAAAGGAGGAGGTGAAGCTCACATTTTGGAAGCACAGAAAACGAATCTTGAAGAAGAACACGTCGAGGATGAAACATCCTTGATTTTGAGAAAGGTTCTCTTAAAACCAGATCCAGAAATTGAAAATCCAGTGCAGAGTAACGGTCTATTCAAGACAGCCTACAAGACTAAATATAGAGTATGCAAGGTGATAATTGACAGTGGGATAATTGATAACTTAGTATCCACAGAGATGGTGGAGAAATTAGAGTTGGGGACAACTACACATCCAAAGCCATATAAAGTCTCATGGTTGCAAAAAGGACACCAGGTAATGGTCACTAAACAATGCCTCGTTGAATTTAAGATAGGAGGATATAGAGATGAAATTCGATGTGATGTAATTCCCATGGATGTATGTCATGTTTTGTTGGGAAGACCATGGCAGTTTGACAAAAATGTCATTCATGATGGGAGAAAAAATACATACACCTTGGAGAAGAATGGTAGGACACACGTGTTGTTGCCAATAGAGGAGAAGAAAGTAAAATAAGAAGCCAGCACAAACATACTTCTCATGAATGGGAAGGAACTCCTAAGAGAATTCAAGAGGGAAGAGGAGATGCATTTTGTTGTGGTGAGGAAACCCATAGTTGTCCTTACAAGTACTTCGATGGATGATTTTCCTAAAGAAGTTGAGTTGTTGGATAATTTTCCTTACATAGTACTGGATGAGTTGCCCAACTCATTGCCACCCATCAAAAGTATCATCCATCATATTGATTTGATACCAGGATCAAGTCTTCCAAACAAAGCAGCATACAGATTGACACCTCAAGAGAATGACGAGGTAAAGAGACAAGTCCAAGATTTGTTATACAAGGGTTTGTTCAAAGAAAGCTTGAGTCCATGATTAGTATGAATTGTGTTGAGTCCAAAGAAGGATGGAGGATGGAGAATGTGTACAGACTCGAGAGCCATTAACAAGATCACCATCGGGTATAGATTTCCTTTGCCAAGAGTGGATGACTTAATGGATTGTTTAAGTCGAGCAAATTTATTTTCTAAGATAGAATTGAAAAGTGGATATCACCAGATAAGGATGAGAGAAGGTGATGAATGGAAAATGGCCTTTAAGACAAATCAAGGGTTGTATGAGTGGCTTGTTATGCCATTTGTCTTAATGAATGCCCCGAGTACTTTTATGAGGTTGATGAATGAAATACTGAAAGATTTCATTGGCAAGTTTGTGGTTGTATATCTGGATGATATAGTGGTCTTTAGCAAGACTAAGGACAAGCATTTGAGACATCTGACATTAGTTATGAGGAGACTACAGTAGGAGAAGTTATTGATAAATCTGAAGAAGTCCTCTTTTATGAAGACATAACTCATTTACTTAGGTTTTTTCATCTCTTCAAATGAATTGAAGATGGATCCAGAGAAGGTGAAAGAAATGAAAGAATGTCCATCACCAAGGAGTATGTTTGAAGTAAGAATCTTCCATGGATTAGTGAGTTTCTACAGGAAGTTCATTAGAGATTTCAGTGGAATTTGTGCACCAATGATGGATACAGTGAAGAAGAGGCACAAGTATTTTAAATGCATGGAGAAGGCTGAGAGGAGGTTCAATATATTAAAGAAGAAGATAACAAAAAAACCAATTATGGTTTTACCAAATTTTGAAAAGACATTTCAAGTGAGATGTGATGCAATTGGAGCAATCTTGAGCTAGGATAATAAACCAATTGCATATTTCAGTGAGAAGCTGAATGAGACTAAGAGAAAGTACTCCACATATGATAAGGAATTCTATGCCATAATTCAAGCCTTGAAGAAATGGAGGCACTACCTTGTTCCAAAGGAATTTGTCTTGTATAGTGATAACCAAGATTTACAACTCATAACCAGACATGAAAAATTGAATCAAAGACATGCAAAGTGGATCAAGTTTATGCAGAATTTTACTTTTGTCATAAAACATATTTCTGGAAATACTAACAAAGTTGTTGATGCATTAAGCAGGAGATGTTTGATTCTGCAGAAGTTTCAGGTGAAGACCTTAGGTTTTGAACACCTTAAGGAAATGTACAGTGATGATCGAGACTTCAAGGAAGCATAGGAAGCATGTAAAAATCCTATGTTGAGAGACAGAAGAAAGTGGAAAGAGTATATGGTTCAAGAGGGATTGTTGTTCAAGGGAAATCATCTATGCATACCAAAACGCTCAATGAGAGATAACCTTTTGAAGGAAAAGCACAGTGGAGGATTGGTTGGGCATTTGGACCATGATAAAACATTTGCACATTTGAGCAGTTCATATTACTGGACAAGTATGAGAATATAAGTGATAAAGTTTGTGAACAGATGTATAATATGCCAACATGCAAAAGACAAAATACAGAGCACTAGATTGTATCAACTATTTCCAATACCAGAGAGGCGTTGGGATGCAATAAGCATGGATTTTTTATTGGGACAGGTAAGGACACAAAGAGGATGTGATTCCATATTTGTGGTGGTGGATAGATTTTCAAAGATGGGACACATTATCCCATACCATAAGAATAGTGATGCAACACATGTTGCAAATTTATTTTTCAAGGAAGTTGTTCATCTTCATGGATTACCCAAAAGTATTGTCTTAGACAGAGATACGAAATTTGTTGGTCATTTATGGAGAACACTTTGGAAGAAATTGGGGATAGATTTGTCCTTCAGCTCAACTTATAAACCTCAGATAGATGGATAGACTAAGCTGATGAATAGAAGTTTGGGAAACGTATTGAGGAGTTTGTTCGTTAAACACCATAGTCAGTGGGATCATATTTTTCCGCCAGAAGAATTTGCATACAATGACTCACCGAACAGGAGCACTAGAAAGATCCCATTCCAAATATTGTATGGAATGCAGCCAAGAGGAGCATCTAAGTTGAGAAACTTAGAACAGAGTGAGATCAGAAGCGTTGGAGCAGAAGATTTTGCTTCAAAAATGTAGAAGCTCCATAGCCAGATCAGAGAGCAATTGCAAAACTCTAACCAGGAGTACAAGTGCAGATTTGATCAACATCGTAGAGAGATTCAATTTGAAGTAGGAGATTAGGTTCTGGCACATCTCAACAAAGAAAGGTTTCCAAGGGGAACCTATAACAAGTTGAATATGAAGAAGATAGAACCATGTCAGGTCTTAAGGAAGTTTGATGCAAATGCTTATGAGATTGACCTGCCAGATGATGTGGGCATATCACCCATATTCAACATATCATACCTGTATCCTTACAGGGGAGATGAAGTAGGAGAAACAAAAGATCGAAAAGAGATTCAATGGGAAAAGAAAACTCCTATAGCAGAAAAGCCACAGATGGAGAAGATCATTTATCAGAGGGTTGGCAAGAAGACTAGGAGGAAGACCTATTTTGAATATTTCGTCAAGTGGAAGGGACACCCGATAGAAGATTCCAGTTGGGAAAATGAAGATGATATCCAGAAGCATGGAAATTCAGTGCAGGAGCTTATGGATAGGAGTCCATGAATTTCTGGCCAGGGGAGTATGATGTTGGAATATCGTCAGCAAGCCTACGTGGAGAGACAACTCAGCTCCTTAGCGTGCCATTGAATCATTTCAGAATCTTAACCACTAGTGTTTCCTGCAAATACGTCTTTTTGAAATGATCGAAAACTGGAGAAGATCAAACGCTTGGAAGCTAAATGATCATGAATGATCTAGGAGTTTCACTCCTAGACTTTAATGTAACGAAAATTAAGTAGAAGTTATTTTTTTTTCTCGAGTAGATGAGTAGTAGGAGTTTGATGTGGTTTAGTTGTTTCTGATTTGTATTTATTGTTTTACCATAGCCATAGCCATTTATATTTGAATGAATATAACAGAGGAAAATTGATCCAATGCATGGTGTTTCTACTGTCTACAATTCCTTGTTATTTTGTTTTCATGAATGAATGAATTATGTTGTTGAGTATATGAAATTGTGAAGTGTTTGGATAAGTTTCGATTGTTTTCTCTTCATTAAGTTCATGCAAGGTGTGCATACAGTCTGCAAGGAGTGCATCGACATAGTTTGTTTCGACTCGGAAGCTCAGAAGAGATAGCATGAAACTTCCCTTTGTAAGGATTGCAAGTGACTGTTGCAAGGTGTGCACAGTCGTTCACAAGAACTTAAGTTTTGCGTAAGAATATGTTGTGATGAGTGACAGAGTCTATTTCAACTCATCAGCTCATAAGAGATAGCGTAAATTTTCCATTTTTGTAAGAAATGCAAAGGGACTATTGCAAGGTCTGCACAGTCGCCTGCAAGAAGCTAAGTCATGTGTAAGAATCTGTTACAAAGAGTGCACAAATCATAAATTCGACTAAGTGTCAAAGTAACCCTCTAAGGAGTCAAAGGGTTCAAAAGAGAAATCTCACGAGAGATAGCGGGAGAAATCTTCAAGGGAAACGAAGTTCTGAAGATTTTACGAGTCATCGACTAAGATCTATTCAAGAGGGAGTGGGATCATTATGGATCGTCATATCTAAGAAAAGTGCACAAGCTTTAAATGTTTGTGTGCACATAGGAGGAGAATTCATCGAAGTCCTGAAAAGGGTAGGGACCATCTATCATCCAGAGGGATAGGTGGTGCAAGATCTACAACTTTGGAAGTTTTGTGGAAAAAGAGAAAGCGAAACTGCCAAAGAGACGAAGTAGATCCTAACTGTTGGTTTCCAGGAGGTACGTGTCAATAGATCGTCAACTTCGGGTGAAACCACTCTAGAAGGAAGTGGGTGTGTAGAATTTGAGATCCCCGAAGCCCGAATAGCCAAAGAGAATCGTAGTTGTCTGATCCATAAGGACAGGCGACAAATATTCATGAACTCCAGTTGAAAGCTCTCTGGGAGAAAGCGAGTGTTCAGGATTTGAGACTCTCGAAGACCGAAGAGTTGAAGTAAACCACAACCATCGATCTATGATGGAAATGCATTGATAGATCATTGTCTTCAGGTGAAAGCACTATGGGAGGAAGAAATAATTGATATTTGAAACTCTCGAAGCTCAAAGAGAAGAAGTGAGCCATAGTTGTCGATTTGTGAGGGACACACATCGAGAGATCGTCGACTTCGGGTGGAAGTATTGCAGAGGAGCAAGAGTTGAGAGTTGAAACTCCTAAAACCCGAAGCGTGAAATCGATCGTAGCCATCGATAAATAAGCAACACCTGAGATCCCAATATCGACGGTCGTTCTTAATTGTGGGGACAAAAAGTTCTCAGGTTTTAAAAATCTTGGATCGGGCCGCAATCAAAGCCACGGTATTTCCAAAAGGACACATGGCAGCTACTAGTGAATTGCATGGAGAAAAGTAGTGTGGTCTCAAACCACTCTAGGCCTCCACACAATCGTGTGTTTACGTGAGGACATAGCCTGAGGTCACCTACGAGAGAGGGCTAACGGAAGAGGATCTAGCGCCTGGACCATAATAGTTCAGCAGTGTGAAGGGAGAGGTTGTGGGTGTCATAGAACCTGCACCAAAAGACTGAAAAGGGCTTGTGTTTAATCACAAGGGAGACCATTAAGGTTTCAGAGAGCCTATTCATCTCTGAGAATCAAATATCCTTGACTAGGAGATCGTGCATCCCTTAGGAAGAATAGGGGGGCCTGCATCAGGTGAGAATGCATAGATCCACTATTTCCTTCATCGATTCCCTACTGTGAGGTTGGTGTGAGGCAGAGTAGTGACAATGGTGAGAAGAGAATTCATATCCTCATGTTGTAAGAGTTGAATCCACTGGTTAAAGAGAAGCTAGCCGAAGTCATGGAAGGGAGTGAAATCATTGTTTCTAGTCAACAGAGGCTACGTGAAGGGTATTTACCATACGCAACCCATCATCTTCTTTTTTTCCTTGTTTCTAGATATTGAGATCGCAGCCTGGTGTGAGGTTGAGGAGAGAAGTTGTGAGAAGAAAAACTGTATATGTTGATTTGGTTTCAGAATCCACTATTAGGTGTGTGGATCACAAAGTCACCAATGAATACGAGGAGTGAGACCCGACTCAACCCTTGACTTGAAGTGTGTGGTGGAGAGTTGTGAACTTGCATAGGAGCCCTCTTTGATTGTGCCCATGAAGGAGGATTTGGTGATAAAGGTCATTGTGACACATGTCGCGAAGAATCCATCTATTCAATGCTAAAATCTAGATCTTGGAATTCAAGGAAGTAATTAGTGGTTTGGAGATTTGGGACAAAAATCCCAACCCGCCAGCGTGAGTGGTTACGTGGAACATGGAAGTGAACTATATGTAGAAAGAGGTCGTGTGTGGAAAGTAGGCATATTTCTTCCATATTAGTGTTCCTTGCTATTTGTGATTTGGTGATACGATGACCAGATCAGAACCTATGGAGGACGCTACTCCTTGACGACCAGTTTGGAGCTAAGTCGCGCACTGATTAGGAAAGAGAGAGTATTATATATCCAGAGGTTATGAGCTCGTATGTAATAGTGTTTCCATTGAGAAGAGGGTCATGTGGTGCTGAAATTTTTGTAGCCTCCTACATGCAAGAAAGAATTGCAAATAATATTGTTGTTTGAATCAC
Organism: Picea engelmannii; assembly: GCA_009831015.1. NCBI lineage: Eukaryota > Viridiplantae > Streptophyta > Pinopsida > Pinales > Pinaceae > Picea > Picea engelmannii. Next base: position 320,643 of record ML798248.1, on the reverse strand, counting down.
TGTTTGAAGTGTCCTTGCTCATGAAATCTGGGGTTGTTGTTTTGGATAGAGCGTTGTAGTATAATTTTCTGCCACAATAATTTTTTATCCAAGCCTTATGTAGTCGAACAAAGATTGGTAATACATTGTTGTATAACATAGTGCAATTTCCATAATGATAGACAGATTGAAGGAGAATGCATAGTTGCTTGCTACTCTCATGGGTCAGCAAAGGAAAATTAGACAGTTGCGGAGAGAGTTGAAACAGAGGCGAAAAAAGAATCAATAGGAACAATTATTATATTTTTCATATCAGTATGACGTGTTTCCTATTGAGGTAGCAGTGTTTGATGAGCATAATGTATAATTGGATCTGATCAATGAAGAATTTGATGAAATATATGAACTAGTGATGCCAAATTTGACATTCTTCTCAAGTATAAATTATGAACCTTGGGCAATTGAAATGAAAAAATTACTATGGTTAGTAGATTTATTGCATTATTCTCATGAAGATAGTATCAATTTCTATGATAAGAGAAGAGGTGAAATATCATTACAACTTATGATATCAGTAGTGGATGAAAAAATTTTGTCTAGTATTTTGTGTGAATTTGGTGTAATACCTAGTGAAAAAATATTTTGGGATATTCTTGAAATGAAGAAGTGGAGTGAGAATGTTGAAGTTGATGAAATTATTGTTGTTTAAAATGGTGATTTTTTTTACAGTCTTGTAACTGGAACAAAGACTAAAAATGGCATTATTGAAGTTGCAATGATTAATGAAGAAAGTATGTTTGTAGTTGACAGTAAAATAGCATTTAGTGATTTGGTGAATTCAAATGAGATTGATGATGGACATGAATGTGTAATTGTTGATGAAATCATGTGTGAATCTTTGGTAAATTTAGTCAAATTTGATGAAAATTGTTCATCTCATGAAGAGTGGTCAACTCTGTTGCATGAGAAACATATTATTGATGAGCTATTGTTTGGTGAGAAGAAAAGTTCATTTGCATACACAAACCAAGTGAAAGACAATCTGATAAAGCCTAGTAAAGAGGTTGAAGACATGAAACAACCAATTGTGATAACAGTTGAAGCTGAAAATGAAGATTATTATGCAACATCAGAGGCAAGGAAGAAAGATGAAGAAAGGAAAGCTCTCTTAGAAGAGAAAAATGAAAAGAACCAGTATGGTTCTTCCTATGATTTTTCATATGATTGTAACAATGTTTTTGAGTGTGCAGGTTTATAAGACAACAGTTCATTTTCAGTAGTGAATGATTATGAAGAAAACATGGAAGAAAATGAAGAAATTGATGAAGAAAAATTTTGATTCAATTTTTATGGTGTGGATCCCAGAAGAAATCAAGTATTATTATGAATTGATGTTGCAACAGTCCATTGAGAAGGACATTGATAATTGTATCCAGAAAGGCAAGCAACCCACTTATGAGAAGTTGGAAGAACTTGCAAGAATTAAAGACAAATGCTTCCCAAGAACCTGTAGAGGTGTTGAGGACAAAGAGAGATAGTCAGCTGCCAAGTTCCAAAATGAAGAAGAACAAAGCCAAGATGAAATTAAAGAAAAACATAGTCAAGATGAAACATATTTGGAGCATCAAGCCAAGGAAGAAGCTCAATCTCCATCACTATCTGACAACAAGAAAGCTCAAGATAAAATTGTTAGAGTCAAGTTGTAATCCTAGTTGATACTAAGACCAACAGGCATGTTACTTATGTTAGGCATTTGTATTGTAGACAATCCATTTCTCCATCAAGGGGGAGTGTTGGAGAAATAATGGAGAATCTATTAGTTAGGCAGTTCTGATTGTGTTTGTATTTAGGACTTAGATCTTATTTCCTAGGAGTTTGTTCTAAATCCCTACCTAATGTATTTATTTATATTCATGACTTATTAATATGAAGAGTGTGGCATTTCTTAGGTTGCCTCTAGGCGTAGCCTGCCTCACCTATGAGGATCTAGTCTCATTTCCATTTTTCAAGTTGATATCAGAGAAAATAGAAAGGAACACTAATATGGCAGCAAGATGAGGAAGAGCAAAGGTGAGAATGCACGGATCCATTATTTCCTTCATCGAGTCCCTTCTTTGATCCTGGTGTGAGGCTAAGTCAACAACCCAATTATGAGAACTTGGAAGAATTTTCAAGCATTAAAGACAAACGCTTCCAAGAACCTGCAAAGGTGTTGAGGAAAAAGAGAGATAGTCAGCTGCCAAGTTCCAAAATGAAAAAGAACAAAGCCAAGATGAAAGTAAAGTAGAACAGAGTCAAGTTGAAACATATTTGGAGCAAAAAGCCAAGGAAGAAGCTCAATCTCCATCACTATCTGACAACAAGAAAGGTAAAGATGAAATTATTAGAGTCAATTTGTAAGCCTAGCTTAGAATAAGACCAGCAAACATGATACTAAGACCAGGGATGATTTTAGGGGCTAAATTTCGCTCATGGGCTAATTTTCCATGGTTTTTCAAAAAATGAGATTCGTTATTTTAAAAATGATTTGCCCAAATTCTATAGGATAAAATTATTTTACCTTAAAAATAGCCAAAATTTTATGAAAACTATTTAAAATACTTAGAAATTTGAATATTTTTACAAAAATATCGCCAAACATTTATAGTTGACATATGAAGGATTAGTAAGATTCACCAAGGTTTCTACATTTTAAAATAAATTTCCATCCTTAAAATCATCCCTGACTTATGTTAGGCATTTGTATTGTAGACAATCCATTTCTCCATTAAGGGGGAGTGTTGGATAAATAATAGAGAATCTATTAGTTAGGAAACTCTATTGTGTTTGTATTTAGGACTTAGATCATATTTCCTAGGAGTTTGTTCTAACTCCCTACATGATGTATTTCTTTATATTCATGACTAGTTAATATGAAGAGTGTGACATTGTTTAGGATGCCTCCAGGCGTAGCCTGCAAGGAGCTGGTCTCATTTCCATTTTTCAAGTGATTCTGCAAAAAGATAAATGCTATCGGAGTAATCTCGAAGATACATATATTTTTGAATTACTATAGTAGTTTTTAAATTTACAAGAAATCTTCGTACATTTTGTGGAAAAACCAATTTGTTTTCCATTGAAGAAAATCCTACAATGGTTGTTTACTGGTTGCAAATTTATTGCAATGGACTGCATTCTGTTTATTAATTATGTGCAATAAAGTGACATTATAATTTTTGCAATGGACATGCAACTTGTGCACAATTTTTATGGAAGGCAGAGTTTGGTCTCCAATTGACAAGTAAAATAATTTATAAGTTTTTCCAAAGCGACATCAGAATTTTAGTAAGTTTTGTATAACTTACGGTTCCTATTCTCCATCGTGGCGACTCTGCACGAAGCGGTGGATACATTTTTTGTTGACATTTTGGAAGAGATGAACCTATGTGTTATCCACACCAAGAGGTTTATCATCCAGTTTATGATTGTTTTGAATGTCGAGAGTTTGCTTGGGTTGTATGTGTATGATAAGTAACTATTTTATGAAAATCACCATTGACTTGTACCCACCCACATCCATGGTAATTAACACCCATAACACTCAATCTAGTAATTAATATCTGGAAGAAGAGACCTTGACTTGGTAATAAGTTAAGTGATCTTCATTATCCATAAATCCAAGGGAGTGTTGATAGTATGGGATTTCTTTGTAATAAAAGGAGACAAAGAAATATGGAGATAGAAAGAAATTGGTAAATTGGCCCATTGAGAACAATCATTCTTTGGAGCATCTGTTTGATTGAGAATACTTTGCAAATAAACACGCAATCCCAGCCTCTATTTGCACATAGCCTAGCCTTCATGCTCACGACCTTCAGTTGAAATCCTGATCACTTTGCACGTAGCCTCCATTTTATTGCGACCTTTGCTTGCTCGTAGAATTCATCAAGAACCCTAATTCATTGCATCGATTTGGCAAGGGGAAACAATGCACATTAAGTGAGGATAAAGAGGAGAAAGGTTTTTTTCAAGTTCAAGGTTCACACGTTCAAGATTTGTGATATTCTTGGAGATATGAAAATGGATTCAGTCTCTGTGCTATGAACCTAAACAACAAAGTTGCACTTGTTGATTGTGAGTTGCAATCTTTTTCCTTGGATGAAGTCAATGTAGCCTTGACTAATGACACTAAAAACAAAGTGGATAAATTGAAGGTTCAACATGAGGATCATATTGAAAATATAGATAACTTTGTTAGAACTTGGGAAGAATTAGATTTTAAATGAAACATATATGGCTTAGGATATGAAAATAATCCTGATAGCCTTTTTCATATTCCTAATTAAGTAAACAAATTAAATTTGTGAGTGGTGGTTTTTTAGTTAATGTTGATAACAAGGAAAAACTTGATAAGGAACATGTACAGGATGTTGATTAGAATGTTGATACATATTTTGATGATGATACTATTGTTGAGGATATTGATGATAATACAAGTATTGAAGATTTATTGGTTGATGATGCTCAATTGGACAAAGAACTTGTAGTGTGTTGACATTGTCACCAAGTTGGTCATGGTTAGTTAAATTGTTTTGATATTCACCCATGTGTTTTTTGTGGGAAGAAAAACCATGTCTCAGAAAGGTCTTGGAAGCGACTAAAGATTCAGAGGAACATGTAAATTTTGAATGGTTAGGGACTTGGCATTGGATTTTGGAATCTAAGTTATTGGAATGATCTTATCGACAAGTTTATACATAGGTACAATTGTTGGAAGATTGGTTGTTGTCATTGATGTCAACCCTAGTCATGGGTTTTGGACCACAAGATTGATGAAGTTATTTGGACATGAAGGAAAATGCACATGCAGATACAACACCCATGGATGGATAGTATACATCATGTTGTTTCCGGTGGTATGTGGCACGTCACGAGGATCCTCATGGTTGAGGAGAAATGATTTTTTGAAGATGACAAAGTGAATTGTACATGTAGGCCCTGAAGATAATTAAAGAAAAGAATTACAAAATAAGAAAGTGTCAGGTCGGCCCTAATGTTAAAAGGAAGTGAAATAAAT
>ML798248.1:269926-312350 GCA_009831015.1 Picea engelmannii | reverse complement strand
TGTTTAGGAATTCATCTCCTTTGGAATGAAGATCTCCCCACTATCCTAGAATGTGAAAGGGACAATAATTCTCAGTGGTAAGAAGATTGTACATGTTGTATTATAGAGTTTCAAATTGGATGTGATTTTCATACAATATCTCAAATCTACTAGTTTTGAACTTTAAAATCGAATTAACTATTACTAGAATGGCCCCTTATGGAATTTGATTCATTTTCAAGGGTGGGGATGTGATGATTTCCCTTTCTTCTTATTTGCAAATTTATGTGATCATTGGTGGTTTAGGATCACCTGATAAGTCTTCGTGTTTCCTATGCTCCCAACCTAATATCAGAGCATGGAAAACTTTTGGATTGGTTGGATTCATTACTTCCGACTATGAATTGGATTGCCAAGGGATATTTTAACATGGTAGAGTGGGAGATTGGTTGAGAAGGAGGTGTAGGTAATGCAGTTGGTGGTGGTAAGAAGAAGGCTTGGTCTTGATGCAATGTTTCTCTTTAGGCGTTTGGCCCTAATTCGAAACAGAAGGGTGTTGTTTATGGTAAATGGTTCACGTGGATCAATTACATGTAGGGTTGGATAGGATTCAAGCTAGATTGGATCAAGTCTATGGCACTGGGGAGGATATGTAATTTCAGGTAAGGCACATCATCCAATAGATGTTTTGATAGATGTTATGGGCTCAAATCACTTTCCTATTCAGAGTGTGATTTTAGTGGGTAACATGATTAACTCAATTCCCCTAACTTTTTTCAAGTTTAATGTATCTCATATGGAGTTAATAGATTTGTTTCTCTTATTCAGAGGCTTTGGAATATTTCACCCAATCCAATGGGGAATAAAGGTTGGCTACTTTGATGGGATGTTGTTGTATGTCACATGGTGATGTCAAGTTCATAAGAGGGTGGAGTAGAATGATAGTCCGTAAAAGGAGAAAGGATTTTTGGGATGCTCAAATTAGACTTTAGGAGGTACATATTTAATTAAAGAGGATCTCTATAAAATGATCCTTCAAGAGGATGCTACATGGTTGGATATGGTGGGCCATAAGGGGAAGAAATGGACTGCTAGGATACATTCTGAACTACAATGGTTTAAGGAGGGGACTGAGGGATCAAAATTCTACTTTGTTTATTTGAAAATAAAGATGGTAGCTAATAGGTTTTTTAGTTTTTGTCAAGTGTATGAATCTATTATAGAGCATTCAACATATGTTAAAGGTATATTTGGGATGCATTTTCAGAATATGTGTTCTCCATATGGTTTGATGAATAATTTGGTAGATGCTAGAAATGCTTTTTATAGGGTTATTCCACGAAAGGTTCTTAGTGGAAACCAAGTTAGCTTGAACAATGTCTTCTCAAAAGAGGAGTTTTTTGCAGCACTTAGTTCTATAAAGAATGGTTTCACAAGTTCAATGACCTGGCTTGTGAATTCTACAATATCATGAGGGACATGATAAAGGATGATTTCTATTGTGTGAAAGTTGAAGTATTCTCTTTTGGATGTCTAAATATCTCAATCAAGGACTTATCAACTCATTCCAAAGATTGGAGCTAGGGACACCATTAGGGGTTGGAGTCATGCTTTCTTAGTGTTGAATAGAATAATATAGTTAAAATAATGGATCTATAGATTTTCTTAGTTGTATGAAAGGTAGTTTGATAAAAGAAAATAGGTTTTGTGCAAGGTCATTTACTCTAGACAACGTAATCTTGGCATGGGAAGCCTTGGAGAGAGATCAAGAGATTGGCCAATGGTATCATTTTTTGAACATTGGTTTTAACAAACCCTATGATCGAGTAGATTGGAAATTCCTCACAAAGATGTTGACTTTCTTGGAGTTTTGTTCATGGTGTGTGGCTATGGTGAACAAATTATTATGTAATGCATTCACATTTTTCTCTTTAAATAACTCATTATCCCCTCAAATTTTGTTGCATCAATTTATTCTCCATGGATGCCCCTTGGCCTCATGTCTATATGTGTTGACAGTGGATGCTTTGGGTTACCTATTAGAGGTTTCTCATTTTCAAGGGTAAGTGCAAGGCATATTTATCTATGATGGGTCAAAGATTGTCAACAATCACTTTAGTAATGCCTCCCTTCTCTTTGTGAGGGTGGATTAGATATTGATTGATAGTGCTCATGCTTGTTTGGATCACTTATACTCAAGTTACAGTGAGTGTTGTGGTTAGTGAGTACAAGATTGAATTTTGGTTGATAGGGCTGGACTCTCCACCTAACTAGATTATTGTATCTTGGAATTATATTTGTCTTGGGGTGATTGTGAATTATTTGGGCATACCATTTGGAGTGGGTCTCTCATTGGTGGCTATTAGATAGGCATTTTGGTTAAGTTTTGGGATCTATGCCAAAAGAATTCAAAGAATAAAAGGAAGTTAGAAGATGGACTAGAGTGCACGATGGGAGCAAAATTTAAGAAGTAAAAGCACACGATAGAAGGATGTGTGACAGAGAAATGCATAAAAGGAGGAAAATGGTTATAGAACATTGGGTTTTTGGGGACATTTTTTTCCACATTGTAATGGGCTTAGTCCTATTTTTATGTATAAATATGTAATGGGTTTCGGGCAGAGGAGGTTCAAAAGTTTTGAGGGTTCGACGTAGGAAAAAATCTTAATGCTTGTTGGGTAAGTTGAGTCGACCGAAGAAATAAATTTGAGGTATGACTAAGGATTGAAGATCACATTGCAGCATAATGGCTAGGCAGGTCTGGGTAACATTATTGTTTCATTTGTTGGTGCTTAGTGGGAAGAGTCGAGGTTAATCATCTATATACCAACAAAACCCTTAGACATTGACCTATTCAACATCACCTGCAGAGCAATTGAAGCCTCACATGAGGTATCTAGAGGGGCTACAGGAACTAGGGTTTTGCAGTGATGAGGGGAAGTGAGGCATTCTTTAGTGCGCGATAGAAGGATGCGTGATGGAGAAACACGTAAAAGGTGGAAAATGGTTATGGACTATTGGGTTTTTGGAGAAATTTTTGTCCACATTGTAACATGCTTAGCCCTGTTTTTATGTATAAATATGTAATGGGTTTTTGGTAGATAAGGTTTGGAAATTTTGAGGGTTCGACATAGGAAAATTTCTTAATGCTTGTTGGATAAGTTGAGTCGAGCGAAGGAATAAGTTTGAGGTGTGACTGAGGAGTGAAGCTCGCATTGTAGCAGAACAACTAGGTAGGTTTCAGTAATATTATTGTTGCATATTTTGTATCATGGTGTGCAGTTGTAAGAGAATTATCAATGACTAATAAAATAATCCAATTGTTGTGGACGTAGCCCAATTTGGGTGAACCACATTAAACATGTGTGTTGTGATGTGTTGTCTTTGAATTTTATGATGTTTAAATGTTATGGTGCAATGATGATATATGTTGAATGTATTTTTTATATATGATGTTATAGTGTGATGCACTGAAGTATCTAGTAATTGAATGAATGTTAAGTGGGAGAATATTGTGCATAGAATATGTTGAATGTTAAGTAACCGTTAAGTAATGGGAATTGCACACATGATTAAATGATAGTAAGAACATGAAGAATGCCTCACTTCTCCTCATCACTGCAGAACTTTGGTTCCTGCAACCCCTCTAGATGCCTCGGGTGAGACTTCACTTGCTCTGCAGGTGATGCCGAAAGGGTCAATTTCTAAGGGTTTTTTTGGTATATAGATGATTAACCGGGGTCTACCCACTATGTGCCAACAAATGGTTATGTTGCCAGGACCAGGAGTTGTAATTGAGGAGAATGTTTTGGAGGTCAAATAAGGAGGAGATCATTGAATGGCTAGAAAGGAAGCAACGAGAATTTTCCAGAGAATAGAATAGGAACCCACGAATCAATGAAGAACAATGGTTGCAGAGATATGTATTCACAGATCTTCATTAAATATTCTTTGATGAATTTTCGATAATTTTTACTGAATGGTTAGAAAGGATAGTGGAGAACGTTGGGAGATATAGAGTTGAATGTTCGATAAACTGGACTCCTAAGTTGATCAGACAACTCAATACAGTAAGTAATAAGGTTTCTTACGTGGTTGATTTATGGTTGAACAGTATATTGGGGAGTTATATTACAGAGTTTACAGTAGATTGTACCCAACCTTATAATGTCGCAGAGAGGGATTTTTTTAAGGGTCCCCGCGAAACATATTTGAGCACATTGTATACTTGGATAAAAATGTTTTTTTGTGACAATAATTGTATGAAGATGGAGTCTCACTGCTTGGTGCCTTCATGCACATAGGGGGACTAGGGGATGACCAGAGGATGTTCTGAGAGTGGGAAGGATGAGTAAGGATCGGATGGACTAATGATGTCGAGAGAAGAGGATACCGACTCAGATGGAGAGATTGGAGTATTGCATTGTGGGAAAAGGTTTAGATATAATAAGAAAGAGACTATGGTTGGGAAAGAGGAGAGACACAAAGAATTCGATGAAAGTGACCCCTACGCAGTAATTCAGATCACACCATACGAAGAAAGGAAGAGAAAAGAAATGGATCCTTAGTACTATCCAACAGAAAAAGGAAGTCCATATTAGATTGGAATTTGCATCGAACCCATGACCCCGTGTGCATCATTGATCATTGAAGAAAGAACCGAGACTTGTTTAAGAGAAATTGTAGTGAGTGGTGGAAGTCAAAGAAATACTTATAATAGTGGAAGTCGCACAATGAACCAGAGTCAATCAACATCACCAAGGGTAAGTACAACACCGAGTACAATGGAAGGGATAGATCATACACTAAGAATTCATGAGTTTCAGGGAGCAAGGTCAGAGGACCCTGAGAAGGACTTGTTTGTATGCGACACAATATGGACTACAAAGAATGTCCAGGATGAGGTGACGAAGATTGTGAAATTGTCCATGATGTTCAGAGGTTGTACATTTTTATGGTATATGAAGTATTAGAAAACTACACCGGCCAGATAGTAAAGAAATTTGGAAGAGATTGGACAAGCATTGTTAAAGGAATTTCGAAAGATAAAATTTGAATCACAATATATTATAGAGCTAAAAGAGATTAAGCAAGTGTAGAATAAGACAATGTGGGATTATGACAAGAGATTTAAATATGTGATGGGTCGATTAACCTTTCAAATTCTTGACAAGAAGCATCAAGAATAGTTTATTGCAAGTCTATTGCCACACATTCGATGTCCATTAACATAGTAGAAGGTCATGTTGTAGCTAGAAGTGTTGGAAATCACGATGAAATTGGAAGCATCTCCTGTAGGAGATGGAACATGTATGGAACAAGTACAGTCACGGTTGGTTGTAGTGAGAATTCAATTATCATAGATAATGAAGGAAAAGGAAAAGCGTGAACATGTTTGATGTATGACATGTAAGACAGAAGGCCATTGAAAGGAAGAATGTCTAGCATTCATGCAGTGTATGGACACAGGAGCACCAAACCCATTGGCAGGAGGATTAGGGTATTGAGAGATATGTAAGACATGGGAACATCATCCGACTACTTGTCCCTTACTACATAAGTACCAGAGTACACCTAGGAAGTTATTCTATAATTTTTGAAAATCTATAGGACACGATGAGAAATATTGGCATGCATTCAACTTAATGAGAGAGTGCACTTCATACACGTATATAATTCAAGAAGAAAATGTTGCAGTAGAAGGAGGAGTTTCAAAGTAAAACACTTCAAGAGGCTTTAACCAAGGTGGACGTGGAGGATTCGGCAAAGGTCGAGGGTGTGGAGAATTTGGTCGAGGAGCCATAGGACCGATAATTTGTTATAACTGCAATCAACCAGGAAATTTAGCGAGAGATTTCCTAAATCCTTGCATGAAGTGCATGTATTGCAGAGCATTGGATCATGGAATAGAACATTTTCCTCAAATGATAGTGAAGTGGCATGCTAGAGGGAATCAGAATTAGCATTAGAACCAACATCAAAATCAGAACCAAAACCAAAACCTACACATGATAGTTTTTGAGGAATGTGACGATCAACCCAAAGTAGGAGCTATTACACGCAGTGAAATGAGAAACAGACCCGATGCAATGAAAAAGGGAAAGGGAGTTGAACAATGGATAAGGAAAGAAGTTGAGCCCATGCCAACATTCAATCCGCTAAAAGAAAAATAAACCTATCAGCAATCAAGGAAGGAGATATTAGAACCACATTGGATAGCATCAACATCAAAGACACCACCAATATACATATGCCATCAGTTTATGATCACACTATTCCAGAAAGGCCAGTCGAAAAGGTAAATACTTTGAAAGACTTTCTAAAGAGTTGTTTAGAGTTGATGCAAGATGAAACAACATTGAATGCACTGCATGGAATGATTGATCAGTGTACACAAGACATAGAAGTACCTACGACGTAGAAAGTAGTGAACCAATTCTTGTGCAAGAAGAGGACAAACAGAGAGTTCATATTAAGTGTGCAGATAAGAGAATATGACATGGACAATGTCATATTAGATTTAGGATCAGATTTCAATGTTCTTCCAAGATAAATGTGGGAGATGATGGGGAAAACGAAGCTAGTTTGGTAAACTTTTCAGTTGAGGTTGGCTAACTAACATAAGATAATACCGATCGGGAGATTGGCAGGTGATCCAGATTTTATGAGCAGAATGAAATGAATACAGATTATTAACAAGTGCTTCACACAAAATAACAAAGATATAGTAAAACTAGTTTTCTATTCAATAACGAAATAAGTTGAAACTGTAAAATGCAGCGGAAACAAGCTTGTTGGAATGGTGGCGGCTTATCTCTGAGAAGAGATGTGACGGCAGCATGCATTAGCAAGAAGAAGGTTACAATGAGTCTCTGAAGGCATTTTTACAATAAGAAAGAATGCCAAAAACCCTAGACATCCAAAAACCTAACCCTAGGAGATGAAGCGCCAAAAGTCATGTGGGCCCCGTTTGGGTAAGCTAGTACATCAACTTCCCGGGGTCGTAACTTTTGCATATGATCTCCGTTTTAGGCTTGTGATAGCCCGTTGGAAAGGTATCACTGAGGAGATTCGTTTTGGGGGATCAATCATGCCTTCATATATCACTGAGGAGCTCGATACCGAAAAACCTTCGTTTAGGCCCTCAAAATGGCCCCGGAAGTAAAAACTGCTAAAAATAGTAAATTGCCAAAAATGTCAGAAAATTGTTTTGAGCCAGTTGGAAAAGGTGGGTGGCCACCGATATCCATCTAGATCAATAATCCCTCCTTAGCAAGAAATTGTCTCCATTGCGTTAAGGTCCCCCATTAGATGAGGAAATTTCTGTTGAATTTGGCCCCGGGTGAGCTGCTTGCCTTGGTGCAGGAGCTGCCCTGCTTTGACGACTCGATAAAGCTGGATCCTTTGTTGTCAAGTTCCCTTGATCTGGCTGTCCACAATATGATCATTGGATTCCTATTGTATGCAGTCGGGGTTGAGCTTTTTTGGTGTCAGTTGTTCTGCTACTTCTGAGGTGTCCAATAATGGTGGGAAATAAGGGCGAAAGAGATCCACGTTGAACACTGGGTGCAGGCCAAGGAAAGGAGGAATGTTGAGCTCAAAAGAATTATCCCCCATGGACTTGGTGATAGTGTACGGTCCATAACGGAGTGGGCGAAGCTTCCGATGGGGTCCTGTAAGGCGTTCTTTCTGCAAGTGCAACCAAACTTTGTCGCCCACCTGAAACTTATGCGGCACACGATGTTGATCATAGAATTGTTTGTACTTGTCATTGGACTTCTGTAGGATATCCTGAACCTGTTGGCGGATGTGTTGGATCCACTCAATGAACCGAGTGGCTTTGTCAGCTTCAGTTGGAGCAGGAGATGAATCAGTCAAAGTGACCGCAAGGGGAAGTGCAACATCTATGGGACCCAATGGTTGGAATCCCAACCCCACTTGAAAGGGGTTGTGGCCAGTTGAGCTATGCAAGGCTTGGTTGTAGCTATGTTGGACATAGGGAAGGATCTCATCCCATGTGTGAGGGTTCTTTGAATTATACATGCGAAGGATATGCACAATCATTCGATTTACAACCTCGGTTTGGCCATCTATCTGGGGCTGGAAGGCCGTGGATTTGGTGAGCTTTGTGTCCAGCAGTGACCAGAGGCTCGACCTGAATGTGCTGAGAAATCGACTATCCCAATTTGATACAATGGTTTGTGGGATTCCAAAATGTACCCAAACTCGTTCAAAGAAGAGCTTGGCAGTGGCCTCTACTATGATGCTCTTCTTGCAGGAAACCAGAATCACCATCTTAGAAAAATGATCAACAACCACAAAAACATAGTCATTTCCCCGCTTGGTGGATGGGAGGCCCGACATGTATTCCATTGAGATGGATTCCCATGGCCTGTCAGGAGTAGGAAGAGGGGTGTACAGGCCCTGTTTCTTAGTGGTCGGTTTGGCAATAGCGCAGGCAGTGCAGGATCTGATATGCTTGTTGACCTCCTGTCGAAGTTTCGGCCAGTAGAAATGTTTCTGTAGCATCGCCACTGTCTTTTCAATGCCGAAGTGTCCTGCCGACCGACTGTAGCGGGCTTCCTAGATCAGCTTCGCTCGCTCACTTGATGGAACACAAATATGGCCCAGACGACATAACAACCCATCCTGAAGATGGAAATTATCGACAACTGCATTTGCACCCAACATTTGGTAGGTGGTGGTGAATTCAGGGTCTATCTCATAGAGTTGGGGCCATCCAGATGTCTCATGGCCGCAAGAGTCTCGCACCATGGTGAGTGTTGTGACTGGCAGTCTACTGAGGCAATCAGTGACGTGATTGGTGATTCTTGTTTTATACTTGATGTTGAGGTGGAATTGCTGCAAGTATGTGGACCACTTTTGATGGCGGTCATTCTATAGTTTTCCATGTGTCTGCATGAATTGCAGTGGCTCATGATCAGTGTGGATGACTGTCTCCTTCCCAAGAATGTAATGTCTCCACTGGCGACATGCTTTCACAATGGATTACATTTCTTTGTCGTAAGTAGGGTACTTACGGATAGTGTCTCACTATGATAGGCCACGGGTTGGCCGTGCTGAGTGAGAACGACGCCCACAGCATAGTCTGAAGCATCTATCTCGATCTCAAAGGGATGTTGTAGGTCTGGTAGTGAAAGTACTGGGGCTGAGCACAAGCATTGCTTCAAATCATCGAACACTTGTTGTTGGGACCAGCCCCACGCAAATTTTTCCTTACCACCACCCCTGTTTATTTAGCTGAGGGCACATGCAATATGGAAGAAACCCAACATGAACCTACGGTAGAAATTAGCAAGTCCCAAGAAGCTCCAAAGCTCAGTGACTGTTGTTGGGGCTGGCCAGTCACGAATGACTTGGATCTTGGCTGGATCCACATGTATGCCATGCTAATCAATGAAATAGCCCAGGTAATGGACCCAGTCCATGCCGAAGGAGCATTTTTCCAAGTTGGTGTATAGCTTGTGCTATCGCAGGGTGTGCAGAACCTACTGAATATGCTGCAAGTGTTCGGCCCAAGTCTTGTTGTAAATTAGAATGTCATCCAGATACACCACTACAAAAGTATTGGTGAATGGTCGCAATATATCATCCATCATCCTCATGAAAGTGGTTGGAGCATTTGTCAAACCAAAGGGCATGACCAACCATTCAAAAAGTCCTTCCTTTGAATTGAAGGTGGTCTTCCATACATCTGTCTGTTCTATCGGGACCTGGTGGTAGCCAGACTTTAGATCAATCTTACTGAAGTATTTGGCCCCCGTGAGTTGATCAAGGAGGTCATCGATTTGGGGAATCGGGTACTGGTTTCTGACAGTGATTTTATTCAGAGCCCAATAATCAATACAGAGTCACCATGTTCCATCTTTCTTCTGTACCAACACGATTGGGCTCCCACAAGGTGATGAGCTGGGGTAGATGTGCCCCTTGTGGAGCAGTTCTTGGATCTGTCGCTTGATCTCCTCATTCTCTAACAAAGAGCGACGATAGACTGACCCATTGGGCAGCGGTGCAACGGGGGTCAGATCAATGGGGTGCTTGACCTGGCAGTGCAGAGGTACCCCTGTAGGTGAGGAGAAGATATCCGAGTATTCTTCCACAACCTTATCTACTTGCTTTTGCTGTGTGGAGAGATCGGCCGTAGAGACCTTGGATGTGGTTGCGATCTTTCGCTTGTTCTGAGAGTGAATCACAAAGAAGACAAATTTCCCCGTCTGTGAGATGACCTTCCTGCATTTCTTAATAGAGATCAAGGAAATAGCACTAGGTGGGACTGCCTCGGGTATCCTGTACAATTTCCTGTTCAAAGTAATAATAACACAAATAAGGCCTAGACTCATATACAGCATGACATTTCCATAAATAAGGTTGTCCCAAAAGAACATCACAAACTTCAAGAGGAGAAACATCACACAATACCTCGTCTTTGAAGGGCTTGATGTCATACGACAGTCGGCACTATTGGCTGACACGGAGATCGCTTCCTTGGTGGAGCCATCCAATGGTGTAGGGTTGTGGGTGTGGCATTGTTGATAGGTCTAGCCGCTTGATGACCTCTGCTGAGATGAGGTTCTTCTGGCTACCGCTATCAACGATGAAGTGCAACGGGGTGCCTTTTACCCACATCTGTGAATGGAAGAGGTGCTCTCCTTATTCTGGCTCGTCTAGTTCACCAGGCTGGAGCTTGGTGGTAGCAACGGTGGCATTGGGTTCCGCGTCAATGATCTGTCTTCCCCTTTCTGGTTCTGTCTAGGAGTCAGAATCTGCATCTGATTCAGAGGCTTTCACTTCGGCCACCAGCGACTACTTTGAGCAGCAGTCAGTAGTGTTATGCCAAGGGCTCTTATGGAAGTCATACCACTTCCCGGTATCTTTCTTTGTCTTTCTGGTGTCCTTCTTTGCTTGGGGCTTGTACTGGTTGTCTTGATACTGCCCATCTTTTCTCTGTCCTTTGTTCGGTGGGTTGGGGCCACCCTTTCCTGGATTTTTTTGTGAGGGGTTCCCAAGCCCAAATTGCCGCGTATTTTGTTTGAGCTTCTGCTTGATTTTGACGGCATATCGGTAGGCGGTGCCCAAGTATGAGATGTCCAGAAATTCCATTTCGGTCTAGATGTATCTATGCAGAGCACCGCAATACTTGAGCACCATATGTCTCTCCAAATCTTTGATACCCAACTTGGTTCACAAGGTATGGAAGATGTTTGTGAAATCTAGCACAGCTTGGTCTCTTTCTTGCCGCAGTGTGGTCCATTTGGTATACAGGTCGTCATAACTTCCGACAGGGTAGTATTGTTCCTTAATAGCATCCTTGAAGGATTCCCAGGTGGCCGTGACTGAAAATAATGAGGTTTCCTCTGTTTCCTTTTGCTCACAGAAATTTTCCCACCAATCTTTGACATGGAGAATGGCTTTGAGGAGCGCAAAAGTAATCTTTTCTCTATCCGAAAATTTATGAACAGAAAAATACCCTTTTAGTAGATTCAACCACTTGTCTACAACATCTGCGTCTATATGACCTTCAAATATAGGAATATCAAAGTTTATTTGTACCTTGAAGGGGGCGGTGCCTCCGTTCGAAGAAGATGCGTCACCTGTTGGTAGTCGCCGAAGGATTTGCGCGAAACTATCCATCATCTCGTTCCTCTGTTGCATGAGGGCTTCTTCAATCAACAGTTTGAAAGGATCTCTTGTCCTGTCATCTTTCTTTTCTCCTTCCATGGGAGGTTTCTTGGGCGTGGGAGAGCTTCTGTCCTCAAGAGAAACAAGCTCAAGACCCAACTCGTTGTACTCCGACCTC
The DNA here is from genome assembly GCA_009831015.1 of Picea engelmannii. Taxonomy (NCBI): domain Eukaryota; kingdom Viridiplantae; phylum Streptophyta; class Pinopsida; order Pinales; family Pinaceae; genus Picea; species Picea engelmannii. The sequence goes on along the minus strand of ML798248.1, from coordinate 300,553 downwards.
GTTGGGACATGCATTAAGATGACAAGGAGCAGACCGCTCTGATACCACTGATCCAGATTTTATGAGTAGAATGAAATTAATACAGATTATTAACAGGTTCTTAACAAAAAATAACAGAGATACAGTAAAACTGGTTTTCTATTCAATAACAAAATAAGTTGAAACTGTAAAATGCAACGGAAACAAGCTTGCTGGAATGGTGGTCGCTTATCTCTGAGAAGAGATGTGACGGCAGCACGCATTCGCAAGAAGCAGGTTACAATGAGACTCTGAAGGCCTTTTTACAATAAGAAAGAATGCCAAAAACCCTAGACATCCAAAAACCTAACCCTAGGAGATGAAGCACCAAAAGTCATGTGGACCCCGTCTAGGTAAGCTAGTACATCAACTTCCCGAGGTCATAACTTTTGCATATGATCTCCGTTTTAGGCGTGTGATATCCCGTTGGAAAGGTATCACCGAGGAGATTCATTTGGGGGGTTAAATTATGCCTTTAGCTATCATTGAGGAGCTCGATACCAAAAAACCTTCGTTTAGGCCCTCAAAATGGCCCTAGAAGTAAAAACTGCTAAAAATAGTAAATTGCCAAAAATGTCAGAAAGTTGTTTTGAGCCAGTTGGAAAAGGTGGGTGGCCACCGATATCCATCTGGATCAGTAGGATTACTTGTTAATATAGATAGAGCGTGATCTGTAGTTGACTTTGAGGTTATTGAGATTGTGGATAACAATCAGTCGTATTTATATTTTCTTGGACTAGATTGGGCCTTCGACAATTAGGCGATTATTAACTTGAAGAAAAGAGATATAATTTTTGAAGGAGGATACTTAAAGGTCACTATCCCATTAGAACCTATGGAGGCAAGAAGATATGTGGATGACTACGTCAATACCACTATGACAGTGTGCATGGATGACTACGTCAATCCCACTACATATGGTCCGCTTAGTTGGAGAAGCATAAGCTCTTGCATGCCAGAATCAGAGGATGGACTTGAACATTGGCATCACTGATTGCATGAAGTGTCAACCAGAAGGTGTGCTCGCATTACTCTCTATTTGCGTTGGATTGGAACAGAGGTACGTGATACACCAAAATTTGAGGGACTAACTGAGGTAAGTTATTTTGTTAATTAATTTGAGTTGCATGAACCCAAATAAAAAAGGTTGTTAGCATTAGATGTTGCACTGAGAGAAAATCCAACGGTATGGTGGGAAACCCAGAAGGAAGGAATAGAGGATTGAAAACATTGAAAAAGGTTGATGTAGATCAAGTTTGGAACATAAAACATTATGCAAAAGTATACAGGGATGATAAATTCAAAGGATCATTTTTCGCGATGTATGATAACTTGGAGGCAAGTGTCAAAGAAGGAATGGATGAAAAGGTTCATACATACGCTAGAGACAGTTCCTAGGAACTGGTATTTAGAGTTAGAAGTGTGCATAGGGACAACAAACTGGGAAGAGCTCACCCAAAACTTTAAGGTAAAATTCAATTTTGAAGCTGAGTCACATTTAGTAGATGTAGCTTTATAAGTCATTAGAGGTAAAAAAATTATGGAAGAAGGTCAAGTAGAAATAGTACCTACATGTAGTGTGCACAGAGAGTCTACAATAGTCCATGAACTATTATAATGTTATAATGCTTTTGAGGAACCAAGAATAAGAAGACACAAGAAATATATAGGTACTAGAGACTGAAGGGGAGTGCGACGTAGTAGGTCCAACACTTGAATCCAAAGCATATGTGAAGCCCTTAAGAGTGTGCAAAGTGAACATTGGCATGAAGGAGAAACCAAAGTTTGCAAACATTGGTGATTATTGGAATGATGAGATTGTGGAAAAGATTGCAGGCCTATTTCACAAGTATCAGGATCTCTTTCCGACAACCTTTTCATAAATGAAGGAAATAGTTGGAGAATTGGGTGAGATGAAGACCCCTTTAAAACCAAATGCTAAGCCAGTAAGACAGAGACCTTATAGATTGAATCTGAAGTACAAGGAAAAAGTGAAAGAAGAGCTTGATAGACTCATAGAAGTTGGTGTAATTGAACCCATCGCAGAGTCTGAATGAATAAATCCAATGGTGGTTCAAGATAAGAAAACATGGGGTATTAGAATTTGTGTAGACCTAAGGAAGTTGAATTATGCATGTTTGCAAGAACCAAGGAAGTTGTTGAATGCTGAGAAGAATTACATGATGATAGAAAGGGAAGGCATGGAAATGGTTTATGCTTTGCATAAGTTCAAACACTATTTGTTTGAGTCCCATTTCAATATTTATACACACCACTCTACACTCAGATATCTCATTAACAAGCCTGTATTGGGGGGGGAGAATCTGCATATGTTATTGTTGTTCTAGGAGTATGATTTCAAATTTATTGTGAATCCAAAGAAACTGAATGCAAGACTAGACCATTTGTCGTGGATACCGATAGGAGAAAACATAGGGAACCTAGACAATAGTTTACCATATGCGCATTGATTCTCAATCCAAATGGTAGATGACCATTTTGCAGAAATTGTCCAATATTTGAGCACAGGAGTGGTTCCATCCAATATGAAAGTAGCACAGGAAAAATAGTTAGTGGTTAAAGCAACAAATTATCAATTGATCGCAGGAAATTTATACAAGTTGGGCATAGATGGGATATCGTGATAATGTGTGCTAGAGCATGAGAGACCGATGATCCTCACAAATGAACATGATGGAATTGAAGGAAGGGATACAACATAGAAGATCTTACATACAGGGATATGGTGGCCAACCCTCCATGTGGAGGTAAAGGAATATTGTCATAGCCGCGACATTTTCCATAGAATTGGAAGACCGTTGCAAAGGGATGAGATGCCTTTGAATCCACAAGTTACCTTGTAGGCGTTTGACAAATGGGAAGTGTATTTTTTCAAACCAATTAATCCACTAGAGAGGAGAATAGGAGCTAGGTACATAATTACTGTGACATACTACTTGACAATAAAGAACTTATTGACCACTTGGTCGACATGTTCGGTGATTCCTTCAACAAAATTGGAGTCACCTCATTAGCTAAAACATATTTGAAATAAGTGAGGGACCAATATAGGGTTCATTTTCAAACAAACCCTAGGTATGAGCATCCTCGGATGATTCCCGAAGTCGAGTGGAAGAATCTATTAGAGGATGAAAAGGAGAAGACAATGAGAAAAGAAGGAAAGACACCACATGGAGTAGGAAGGTATATCATATTTTGAATTTAATATGTTGATTTTTTCTTAGTTGTATATAAAATTTGTTATATAAAACCTATTGGAAACGTTTTCTAGTCTCCCAAACACATCAAAAGAAACCAAGGAAATACTAGAAAAACAAGGGAAACACAAACTTGGCCAAGGTGGTTAAGTGAAAATAAAGCATGAATTGTAAGTACCAAATAATTAAACCATATCATTCCTATAATCATCCAAATTTTATTTAATTGGATCCAATAAGCCAAATTTGAGCTCTTGTGCAATGCAAGGGGCTCAATTCAAAACTATTGCCACAAAAGAAGACCTTCAACTAAGTTTCGAGTGTAGCTTTCAAGTCATGGTTGAACACTGACAAAGCATGGGGAAAACAAAATCTTCCCCTTCGAATGACATCATAAGTAAAATCAATGGAATTTAATTGTTGATTACTTGTAAAATCTATTCACGATTGATTTCACCCATAAATGAATGTGCTTTTATGTTTTAAGCAATAGATCAACAACAATAATGAGGCCAACAGTGGACAACAACCCAATGACAGTGGAGTGCAGTCTGATGATGGTGGGGTGAAACCTGGCCATGATGGTGGAATGAAAATCGATGGTGGTCTGCAACCTGGACATGACGGTGGAGTGCAGCCCAATGATGGTGGTGTGCAGCTAGGCCATGATGGTATTATGGCTATAAAAATAGAAGTATGGAATAATAAAATTATTAATATTTACTTGCAGATGGTGTACAAATTTTCTTGTTTTGATGTAAAATCATATAGATGAGAATGCTTGGCGAGAGTAGCAAAACCAATGGTCTTGACTAGTCAACATACTAAACAACATTATAATGATATTTTCATTAATGAATTACTTCTGTGAATAATAACTAACCATGTTGTTATGAACATAAATATACATATACCATAGATATTCATAACATAATAATTAATAAATAATAATTATTAATAATGAAAGGTCATGTCTCAAAGGACATGACTATTGGTAAAGGGCACCCTTGCGTGGGTATATAAGCAAGCCCTCGTTCTCAATTGTAATCATCTATATATCTATCTTATCTCATTATCTTATATCTTATCTATTCATATTTTATACGTTATTCCTACATGGATTATTATGTTATATTCCAAGTATTTTGGATAATTCTTGTGTGAGCGAACTTTGTTCGTCTCATTTGGTATCAGAGCTTCGTTTTTCTGATCCCGGCTGTTGGTCAACCTCCATTTCTCAAAGTTTCTTTGATCTGGTCATTGACCGTAATCAGGCCATTGGCCATACATGCTTGTAGCCACACACAAATTTTCAGAATTTTCTCTGAATTATTCAAGTCTTTGACCAAAACTGGGCCTTTGGCCATTAATTTTTTTTTTAAAGGTGATTCTACTGCAAATTTTTCAGTCCAAAATCTTACTAAAGAAAAAATAAAAATCAGTCTGTTGCCTTCATTCTCTCATAATTTCTCTGAAATCTAGTCTTTGACCAACAATTGGCCTTTGGCCATTTAAAGCTCGAAATTCAGTTGGAGAAGATTATTTCCGTTGAAAAAAATTCTGCTACAGTTTTAAAGTCCAGAAAAAAAATAATAATAATAATAATAATAAATAAATAAAAATTCAGAAATTTTCTATCTTCAATTAATAACAGGCTAACTATTACAGGCTGTACTTCAATTTGTTGCCACCGTACGGTTTGAACCACTGAGCAGTCCAATCACCGTACCTTCTGTATGGTCTCTCTTTGTACCTGTCCGCCTGCAAAAATTAGCCACCTTACAATTCATTGTTCCACTCACCGCACATTGCTTGTCCCAGCAGTTGTACACATCTTGTGCTGTCTGGTTCGTACTCCCTTCCATACATCGTTGTCCCACACATTTGTTGTCAACCACTGACTTTACGCTCCAATTGATTCTTGATTGTTGTCCGTACACTCATTACACTCTATTAAATCCACTACCGTGACTTTTCAAAAAAACATTCGTGCCCCTTAATATCTCATCAAATTGAATTATTCACTTTATGAATAAAGTTACTTATTTAATTAACTTAATTAAATTAAGTCACTTTATTTAAATACTTTATTTGACTGACTTATTTAATTAAAGTCATTCACTTCATATAAAGTCACCTTAGCATTAAATTGAACCAAAAAAGCAAAAGTGAAACATTCTATCGGATTATTAAAGGTTCACTTTATTTAAATACTTTATTTGACTGACTTATTTAATTAAAGTCATTCACTTCATATAAAGTCACCTTAGCATTAAATTGAACCAAAAAAGCAAAAGTGAAACATTCTATCGGATTATTAAAGGTGCACTTATAAAGAGAAAAGAGTACTTTTAAGGGTTCAAAAATCAAATCAGAAAGTTTAATTCAAGTATTTAATAAGGAGTTTTTTTTGTAAGATAATATTAAATTATTTTACATTTAACTTAAAAAGGTTATAAAAAATAAGGTACTTTTTCATTAAAAATATAAAAGAAATTCTGAAGTAAAGAAGTGTTTATATATAAAGAATAAAGTGATATTCCATACAATAAGATATAAAAGAAATTCTGAAGTAAAGAAGTGTTTATATATAAAGAATAAAGTGATATTCCATACAATAAGATATAAGGAGAAAAGTTAGAGTGGTCCATTGTTAAGTTTATTTGTGAGAAGTTATTAAAAGAGATATATATATTATATAAAAAAAAAAAAAAGTGAAGAAAAACAAAGGGTTATCAAGTGAATAAAAGTATCTTTTATTAAAAGTACTAAAAGGGTAAAGTCAAGATTAAAAAAAGGACTTTATTAAAGAAGAAATTAGAAGTTAAGCAAAGAAGTAAGTTCAATTAAGTTACAAAAGGTGAAGGAGAGTAATATATATATATATATATATATATATATAAAGAAATGGAGTTTCTTGGTGATAAACAAGGAAGATTCCCTCAAACTTATAAAAAAGATGTGGATCCCTTATTAAATGTTAATGGGATTATTCAGGGAAAAAATATAAACATCGCTATTTGCCCGACCGCTAGGAAAAATCACATTAACGTTGGCCTGGCAAACCAATTAATGGTTTTCGAGTCAAATATAATTGAAAATGGCAGGTGTCCTTCCAATGAGAAATATGACATTAAGAACCTACAACTGTCTATGGGTGATTACAAATTCATAGCTCAATTCAATGTTGTGTCAATCTATGGAGATAGTGTTGATATAATTCTAGGGTCAACTTGGGTAGATACATTAGGTACTTTTATGTTCAACACAAGAAGAAAGTTTTTAACCTTTTCTTATAAGAAGAAGAAATTCACATTACAGGACACTACAATGAAGTCAATTTCATAAGCTCCATCATCAGAAGACCTGAAGGACATATCAGAAGTGATCCTTCCAAATAACCAGAAGTCAATACAGAAGTTGCAAGATCGACAAGAAGAAAGTGATAAAATCATCGTCTCACATGTCAATTTAAACCTTTTTGTTATTGTAGTCGAGGTCCCTCAATAATGGCATGCATGTCGTGGAGACAACCTGACTAGACATGTAATGCATCAGAGCATGCATATTGAATCAACACCAACAAAGGGCCCAACAACCAAAGTGGATCAAGACATGGATGAGACAATCAACAGATTTATGAAAAATAAAAAACAGAAAAAGAAGTGATTGGATATATTATGAGAAACATGTATAATGAAAACATATTTTGACAATAACATATATTAAAATATACTATTTGTTTCTACCTTCTTATGGATGTATGTTATGAGAAACATGTGTAATGGAAACATATTTTGAAGATAAAATATATTAATATATATTATTTGTTTCTACATTATTATGGATGTATGTTATATGTTTTGTATGTTCAAAACCACACAGTTGTACACACATTCTTTCTTTCATTTACCTTTAAATTGTGTTTTGCTATTTTCTATGCATGAATCGTACTATGCTACTTTCAATTTTTTTTAGTAGATAGATTGGGTATGAGGAATTGAGAGTGATGCGAGGGGGTGGGGAGGGGCCAAATGATCTTCCACATTCATGTGGTTGGCCTAGACAATAAATTATTCTCGAAACCAAGAGGAGCTCATTCAGGTATTCGACTTTAGTCTTTCGAGAGTTGTGTACATGTTGATACGTCTATTATTTATTAAATTATTATTCAATCGTATAATCTTTTATTCTCTGATGATTTCTATAGGTATTCTGAAAGACAAGGTTAGGAAAATGTTGTCGAGTTATATTTTCTCTAGATATGTGGGGTGTTCACTTTGTAGACTAAAAGGATCTCCAAATTTTATTACCTTGTATATTTGTTTGTTGTTTCGATCTAATTTCTTATGTCTTATTTACTAATAAAATCCACACTATCACAATGGGTTGAAAAGGAATCTCATTACAAGCATAAGGGTGACCAACTGGTTGGCAGAGTTGACACATCTCTGCCAACATGCATGTGGGAAGAGTTGTAGATCTTCCCATAGGCATGTGGGTAGATTTGTAGCATCTACAACTCCACCCTCATGCCTATGGGAAAAGTTGCAACATCTCTTCCCACAGGCCTATGGGTAGAGTTGTGACATCTCTTCCCACGGGCCTATGGGTATAGTTGTAGCATCCACAACTCTGCCCACAGGCCTATGGGTAGAGTTGTAACAACTACAACTTTGCCCATAGACCTGTGGGTAGATTTGTAGCATATACAACTCTTCTCACATACCTATGGGAAGAGTTGCCACATATATGCTCATAGGACTGTGGGTAGATTTTCCATGTGAGAAAATTTGCCACATATCTACCCACATGTCTGTGGGTAGATTTGTAGCATCTTCCACTCCTCCCACGGGCCTGCAGGAAGAGTTGCCACATCTCTATCCATGGGCATGTTGTTATATTTGTAGCATTTACAACTCTTCCCACGGGCCTATGGGAATAGTTTCCATGAAGAAAACTTAGATAGCTAAATTTGGATCTATATAGAAGCATGGGTGTGCATTTCCATTAAGTCACTTTCTATTGTTTTGGTCTCTCAATTTACAAGGTAGACTTTGTCTTTTTTACACAGCAACCACTTTTATGTTTGCAAATGAAAATATAAATATGTAGACATGTGTAAAATTATGTAATACACCCTCAAAAACCTGAATCACTCAAATTGAAGGCCTACAGACCACGACGTACATTTTTTGAATCCTGGCATGCATTTCTGCACAAATGCAGAAATTACAGTTTAAAAGAAAAAGAAAAAAAAATTCTCAATCAAGTATTCCATTTCAGTCTTTCTAGAGTCTCATACATGTTGATATGACTGTTTTTTTATTTAATTAATATTCAGTTATATAACCTTGTATTCTCTTATTATTTATGCAGGTCTTCGCAGTGGAAATGCAACTAACAACTAGCGTATGTGTGATGTGGTTGTACAAGCTCCTTCCTCATCAATCTCATGGATGTAGGTAATTAGTACTCATTTTTCCATTTTAGTTAGTGTGTTTGCATGGGTGTGCATTTCCCTCAGTTCAAATTATTGTGGGAAAAGTCTTGAATCTTGGTTCAAGATAGAAGTTCATAGTCATTTTATAATGCACTCTGTATGATATATAAATATTTAGAATGTTATTAACTTCACCCCAAAATTTAGATAAATCTATTTGGAGCTATAGATAAGTATGGGCGTGCATCTCTCTTAGTTCACTTTCTATTGTTTTGGCCTCTCAATTTACAAGGCATACTTTGTCTCTTTTACACAGCAGCCACTTTTATGTTTGCAAATGAAAATCTAAATATGTAGACAAGTGTAAAACTATCTAAGACACCCTCAAAAACTTGAACCACTCAAATTCCAGGGGTGTTAAGACATGTGCACACATTTTTAGTGAAGCTTGGTGTGCATTTTTGCACAAGGGCATAAATTACAACTCTTCCCACATTCTTGTGGGCATAGTTGCGGCATTTATGCCCACATGCCTGTGGGCATAATTGCGACATTTATGCCCACACGCCTATGGGCAGAGATGTCACATCTCTTCCCATAGGACTGTGGGTATATTTGTAGCACCTACAACTCTTCCTACAGGCCTATGGGAAAATTTCTCACATCTCTTCCCACATGCATGTGGGTAGATTTGTCACATCTCTACCCATAACTGTGTGTGTAGAGTTGTATCATCTACAACTCTGCCCACAGGCTTGTGGGTAGAGTTGCAACATCTTTTCCTAGAGGATGGTGGGTAGATTTGTAGCATCTAGGACTCTGCCTACATGCCTATGGGAAGATTTTCCATGTAGAAAACTTAGATAACTAAATTTTGAGCTATATAGATGCATGGGCTTGCATTTCCATTAGGTCATTTTCTATTGTTTTGGTCGCTTAATTTACAAGGTAGACTTTGCCTCTTTTACACATCAGCCACTTTTATGTTTGCAAATGAAAATCCAAATATGTAGACATGTGTAAAATTATGTAAGACACCCTCAAAAACTTGAATCAGTCAAATTGCAGGCATGTAAAGACCACGACGTGCATTTTTTTGAATCCTAACGTTCATTTCTACACAAATGCATAAATTACAATTTAAAAGAAAAAAAAAGTATTTTGTTCAATCGGGTACTCCATTTTAGTCTTTCTAGAGTCTCGTACATGTTGATATGTTTGTTTATTTATTTAATTATTATTCATTCATATAACCTTCTTTTAACTGATGATTTCTACAGGTCTTCACAATGGAAATGAAACTAATAACTAGCCTATGTGTGATGTGGTTGTACAAGCTACAACCTCATCGAGCTCATGGACGTAGGTAGATAGTACTCATTTTTCCATTTTAGTTAGTGTGTGTGCACAGTTTCCAAACATTCATGTATATTTCAACCCTTTACTAAAATTTTGACAGAAATCACCCTAGTATGCATTCTTCAGGGTTTACAACAAATCCACGGTCTAGTAAAATCGTGAAGATGGTTAAAACTTTTGTGAGAATCGGGTCTCCAAATTTCCTAGCGGCATTTTTTTGGCCGAAAAAATGTTGCTAGGAATTTTTTCGGCCGAAAATTTTCACGTCAAATTGAATGATGCCTTGACAGTGCCCTCGAAATTCATGTACAATATTTTTCGGATGTTTTTTGTCCTGCGGTAAGAAGATTTCGACCGAAAGGTTTATTTTTAATGGATTCCATTAAAAACTAGGTTTCAGCCAAAAGAATAACTTCTTGTAACTTGTAACTTGTAAATTAACAACACCATACATGGATTTTTCTTCCTAGGGCGTGCATTTCTCATCATGCCCCGTTTTCATGCATTTTTATGCATTTTTCCCTTTATGCATTTTTTGCATTTACAAAGGAAATTTTAACATTTATGCACAACTGAAGTATGAATAGATGTAAAATGATAAAATAAAAATTCCACAATTGGAACCACTCAATTTGGAGGTCATATGAGTCTTAGGCGTGCATTTTATAGTAAGACGGTTTTACCCTCCATTTTACAAAAAGACTGGAATCTTGGTTCAAGGTAGAAGTCCTTAGTCATTTTATAATGCACTTTGTATGATATATAAATATTTATAATGTTATTAAATTCACCCCAAAACTTAGATAAATCTATTTGGAGCTATATATAAGCATGGGTGTGCATTTCCCTTAGTTCACTTTCTATTGTTTTGGTCTCTCAATTTACAAGGTGGACTTTGGCTATTTTACACTACAACCACTTTTATGTTTGAAAATGAAAATACAAATATGTAGGAAGGTGTAAAAATATCTAATACACCCTCAAAAACTTGAACCAATCAAATTTCATGGGTGTTAAGACATGGGTGTACATTTTCAGTGAAGCTTGATGTGCATTTCTGTACGAGGGCATAAATTACAGTTTAAAATCAAAACATGTATTTCAGAAGCGACTGTGCATTTTTAGTTGTGGACTCTCAAATCAAGTTGAATTGGGGTTTTATGACAAAATAGAAACCGTAATCCTAATTTTCTCTATCATCATATATCCAGAACATTTTCATCTACATATTTCTCAACCTACTCCCTATGTCTGAACCAATTCATTTTTTTTTTCATTTTATTATACTGACATCAGAACTCCGATTATAATTCGGCACATTTCATTTGAGAGCTTGAAGCTCTCACCTATCGCCACGTCGACGTACGTTGATGACCATTGCATTGTGCATTCGTCGAATTCATCTCACCATATCTTTGGATCGTCGATGGACTGGGAATGGTCGATTGTTGCTACACCAACGTCTTTATGCGCTACTAATTCACAATTACAACCGACTTCGTCGGTTGAAAAACGGCGGGTTCTCTAGTGTCGGTTTCATGGAATATTCTACATGGCAGACAAATTCGTCGACATCTCGACAATCATGTTATTTTCGGACTAGCGACGATAATGTGTGACTAACACCTGTTTCATACAAGCCTTTCCAAACATGTCATGTGGCAGTTTCTTATGTCTCAATTCCGAAAAATGGTTATAGTGTCGTGAGTGCAACGAAAGTGGTTCGACTAATAGTTGGAAAGTGGGTTTGTCAGAAGCTAGACAAGAATCCGTCGGATGGGCAACGAAAAATGGGTTGAATGTCCCAGTGGCATACTGGACAAATTAAACTACCCAGATCAAGTTTATTTGTATTAGCCTAAGTCTAACTTAGGAAGTTCAACAAATTCTATTTTGAGTGGATTGTGGGGCCCAGTCTAGTGGGGCATGCCACCTTAGTGTTGTGTGGGGTCCAGCTAATGGGGTCGCACCTCCTTGGAGCCTAGGAGGATGAAATGCACACACAGTTCAAGATATAAAGGTGGTTATTAGGAAGATAAATGAAGGGGATGAGGGTGAGGGACACACACATTCCTCATTTGTGAGATTGAGCAAGTGAGCTGAAGAGGGTGCTTGGGATAGAGATAACAGTTGAGGCAAGGGTGCTTGGGAAAGAGGAAGCAGTTGAAGCAAGGGGACATTATGGGAAGCAAAAGAGGCCAAGTAGAGGGGTCGATTCAAAAAGCTAAGCCGACTGAGTTAGTGATCTGTCCATTGTAGTTGCACCAGGCTGTACACAAGTCGAATTATTCAGCCAGCAAGGGCCAAAAATAGGTCATACCAACCAACACAAGAGTAGGTCGTACAAGGCCGAGCATGTATAGGTCGTATAGGATGTGCGTAAACCATACAAGTTGGGTCATACAAGGCCAAAAGGAGTTGGGTCGTACAAATTTTTGTGAGGTCAAATTTTGCTGAGAGGAATTGGGATTTGGAAGAGAAAATTTCTGTAAGAAATTTTACATATCTTCTTGTTGTAGTTTTTCTCTTGAAATCCCAATATGAGCCCCTCTTTGTTGGTTTTCCCCACATTGGGGTTTCCAGGGTATATTTGGTGTTTGTCCATTTTATGTGCTTGGTTATGTGTATGATTTTGCTGTTAATTTTTTATTTATGACTCAACTGTAAATTAATTGCATAATTTCCAGATTTCCATTAGCTACGAAATTTCTATGTTAAAGTAAATTATTGGCATTAGTTTATGTGTTGAGTTATAGGAAATCAACATTTGTAAACCAAACCGGTAGTACTCATATTGTAATTTTTTCATAATAATAAGACTTAGTCGGGTGTTATTCATGTCTTGTGTCGCCCACACTATATTTGTGTATCTCTTGTCCATTTCGCAAGTGTTATCTTCATTTCATGGATGCATGCTTAAATGACTAAGTGTTAAGGCTGTTAACAAATTGTCTAAGTATACAAGAGAGTTGCAATAGGGTAGGACTATGACTCATATGTAGCCTAGAACAAAGTATGGGTAAGCTCTAGGTGAATAGGCATAGTCCAGACGAAGTAATCTTGGTGTTTCCAAGCAACCAAGTGAGAAATGTCGCGGTGTCGCACACCCTCAAGAGGTGCATGATCGCAAGATTCGGGTAGGCACATTGTGGGGACGTGACAACAATTGTGTTGGGATGATTATATTACATTTTGTGAAAATGAATGAGGAGAATTTGTTTAATTTGTTATATAATTAGCATATATTTAAATTAACTTCGGATTAATCATGCATTTAGAGAGATCAAGTCTCTCCACATACAACTCTTTTTTCAAGTTTTTTTCAATTTAAAATATTTTTTACCTTGAGGTACTTATCCCTCTCCACACATAAAATGAATTTATGTTAACGCGCGCACACACACACACACACCTAGAGAGATCAAATCTCAAGTTTGTTTTCACATTAAATGAATTTTCGTTGACACACACACACACACACACCTAGAGAGATCAAATTTCAAGTTTGTAAATGTGTTGAACCTGCACAGAATAGATCTAGCTAGAAAATACTACACACATTTGCAGAGAGAAATTGAGAAAGAAGAAGCAAGATAGAAAGAATGGAAGAATTCTCATTAACCTTATTTCACACTCAAAGAGTGAATAATTTACAATATATATAGGATAAATGAATAACTAATGAGCCATAGTGGTGTTCTAGAGTGATCTAGACACACACCAACAGTTACAGGAGTGAACTGCCTTCTAGTTGAGTTAACTAGTCAACTAGTCTTCAGTTAACTGACTGAACAGAAAGTAGTGAGTTGGTGATGATCCCAATGTTGCATGGTGACAAAACCAATGCAACATCTAAACTCAACTCAACTAGTCAAACCGAAATGTCAACTGAAAGAGAATATTCTCTAGGTGGAATATGCTCTCCTAAAATATAGGAGACTAGATAATGACTAGTTATGACTAATAAATAAGGAATAAACTTAGGAAAAATAAATCCTAGGTGTGTGTGAAGTAACTCCAACACGCCCCCTGAACATCACTATGGTGAAAATAAAGAATGGGTCTCGGCTACGAGGTCATGTTAGGTACCCAAATACAAAAGATACACTAAAATAAACGAGGAAAGAGGGGAAACCTCATGGGAACAAAACCCCCCCTCAAATTAAATGCATAAAATAAAAAATGATAAGGAACAAAAGGCAGTTGCTAAGCAACCATGTCCTTCACTCCAAGAAGACCTCGCAATTGTGCAAGTTTGTGCTCTTTGAAGATTTTGTTGAAGATGTAGATGTCTGCATGGATCTGATGAAGTATATGCATCATTGATATTTCCACACATATCCACTTTGTCTTCTTGTAATGAATAATATCCAAATAAATTTTGGATGAAATTTTGAAAACCGTACGGCTGTTTCCGGAAAACGCTGAAATTTTGTTGATTTTGAAACGATCATAACTTCACTTTCCGGACTCCATTTCAGACGATTTTTTTTTTGAAATTGGATATTTTCCCTAGAGGAATTCAAATATCCATCTCTTTTTTGGAAAATTTTCTCATAAAATATCAAAATGGCATTTGATGTACGCGGCTCCCTTTTTTACTCCTGAGATACATGCATGGTGCATGCAAAAGTGTCTGCATGTGACTCCTGAGATGCATGCATGGTGTATGCAAAAGTGTCTGTGTGTGACTCCTAATATGCATGCCATATATCTTCCACATGAATTTCAGAAAATAAATCTGAAATGGAGTAGACATCATCTTCAATTAATGGAATACCAATTTCTGCAAAAACTTTTGTAGAAGACTCTTCATAATAAGAGACTTGATCTTCTGATGGCTTCTCTTCTAGCTCTATCTTTTCGACCTCCTACATGAAATCTTCACAATATTCTTTATTCCCAAATAGAACCTCCAATTTGGTCCATAATTCATTTGGAGTTAATCCTTGTGATTCTTCATATACTTGATGGAAAAGTTCGGGAGAAACAGACATGTTGATACTTCCTATGGCCATATCTTGTCTATTGAGAAAGTCATTTTTCTCATCGACAGAATCAGGCTCTACTTCCATTGCCATGGTTATTTGGTACAAGCCTCTGCATCTAAGATGAAGCAGAATTTTTGGCTTCCATTCCAAATAGTTATGAGGCGTGAGAAGTATTTCTGGCGAATAATCCATCTTGCTTCAATCTTTTGTACCTACAAAAAATGATTTGGTGTAGCTTTTGCTTAGCAATCTGTCGGCTCTGATACCATGTAAATGTGTTAAACCTACACAAAATAGATCTAGCTAGAAAATACTACACACATTTGCAGAGAGAAATTAAGAAAGAAGAAGCAAGATAGAAAGAATGGAAGAATTCTCATTAAGCATATTCCACACTCAAAGAGTGAATAATTTACAATATATATAGGATAAATGAGTAACTAATGAGCCATAGTGGTGTTCTAGAGTGATCTGGACATACACCAACAGTTCCAGGAGTGAACTGCCACCTAGTCTAGTCTCTCAGACAGTTACGGGAGTGAACTGCCACCTAGCTGAGTTAACTAGTCAACTAGTCTTCACTTAACTGACTGAACAAAGAGTAGTGAGTTAGTGATGATCCCAATGTTGCATGGTGACAAAACCAATGCAACATCTAAACTCAACTCAACTAATCAAACTGAAGTGTCAACTGAAAGAGAATATTCTCCAGGTGGAATAATCTCCCCTAAAATATAGGAGACTGGATAATGACTAATTATGACTAAGAAACAAGGAATAACCTAAGGAAAAATAAATCCTAGGTGTGTGTGAAGTAACTCCAACAAAGTTTGTTTTCACGTGGAGCTTCATACTGAACAACATACCATTGAAATGTTTTTACTTAGGGTGGATATTGAAATATTTTATTTATGTCTTATATTGAAATAATTTTTTTGTTTTTAATTTTTTTTAAATGTTGTCAATTCCATGTTAAGTATTAAAGAAATACACATTTCCCATAGTAGTGGGATGTAAAAAATACCTATTGATGTAATGATTTTCTTATATATAGAGAGAGAAAGAGAAAATTGATATAAAAATATTTTATTTAAATTGGATATTGAAATATTTTATTCATAGTTGATATTGAAATAAAAATTTTTATTATTAATATTTTTTTAAATGTAACTTCTCAATTCCATGTTAAACAATGAAAAAATTACATCATTATAAAGTAATAAAGTAGGTAACGATTTATTTATTTATTTTTCTTGTAAAAAGATTATATATAAAAATTTGATCACTTAAAAAAGTTAGATTTTTTTTTTTTTTTCAAACATCTATATCTTTAAAAGTTAAATAAAATTTCAACTTACATAACCATTAAAATGTCATAACTTTTAAAAGATAGAAAATAACACATGTAAATATAAAAAACAACTTTTACTTAAATATACTTATGTTAGTATATAGTAAAACTTTACCCAATCTAACTTAAAAAAATAAAATATCTAAAAATTAAATGTGTTTGATCCACAAATTAACTTGCTATACGATGGTGAAATGAATGAGGAGAGTCTCTTGAATTTTGTCCATGTCAATATCACTTTTGAGCAACCATTCAACCACCTTAACTTGTTGAATTGTTAGGCATTGTTTCATTATCAATTCAACATTGATTGTGATTGTGATTTACTTTTCAAACATAGCCTTTACATGATTGTGGTTTACTTTTCAAAGATAGACATCATTTCAATGACATTTATCACCTTTAAGTAAATGGAAAGGATAATCAAAGGTCATAGTCTAAATGTTCTAAGTTTTGGTTTTTTGGGGGGATATTTTTGGGAAATATTTGCATTCAGCTAAAAATTGTTGTATTGCATATTTGAGTTGTTAATTATGTGTAATCTGAGTGCCCCAGGGATTTTTAGACATTCTGAACAAAATTGTGACTTTCTACAGATTATGTCCAAAGGGAAAAAGGTAGAAAGTTAGACAACGTCCAATCAAAGAGAACATTAGAAATGTAAGGAATTTTAGCTATAAATAAATAATTTTATATAATTTATTCTATAGTTCCATTTTTACTTATCCATAAAATCATGAAATAATTTGTAAAATAGGATGGGTTCAAAGCTCTATCTTATTTATTTATTGTTGGAGTTTAAATATTCTACATTTTTTTTATTTTTTGAAACAATTATTATTGAATCTAACAACATAACTATTGACTAAATTCCAGTTTTACATTGTTTAAATTGTGTTTTTGAATGTATAAATTGATTTAGCTCCCTCAAAATCTAAAGAACATCAGAATAAATAATCTCAACCACTAAAATCTATAATTCCAATTATTCTTCTAAATTTCTAACCATAATAATATTCAATAATCACATATATCATATCATATATACTTAATTAAATTTAAAACAATTTGAATTCAACAAAACTCCACAGAACGTTTAATACTCTGCTACAAGATAGTTATTGATCAGACCCACTGATAACTGACCTCTTATTAGTTGAATATAAAACCATTTAAATTCAATAAAATCCCAACACAACATTTAATGTTTAGGCACAAGATCGTTATTGATGGCAGCCACTGATAACTGACCAGAGGCAGATCGTGATGACTGGAATGCGGAGAGCGAGCAGGTGGTGGTCGGTTCGAGAAGGTCAACCACGTAAGACACATCTGCCATTGTCCCCTAGATATGGACGATGGTGTGCCCACGGACTGTTACATCAGAAATAAACTTTACTAAGGGAAAGGTTAAGCAGTTACTGTAACATAACTTTCCTAGGGCAAAGGCTAAGCAGTTTTGGGAGTTTGTGTTCATCTAGAGGAATGTGGCAGGCTGCAGCTCAACATTTTATTTACAGTGTAACTTCAAACACTTTTAAATTTATTTATTTTTTGGCAGTTTAGTGTTAATGTTGAAATTTGATAACTCAATTAAATGTAATGAATATTTATAATAATAAATAATTAAAATAATAAATAAATTATTAAATATGGGTTGTGAATGTGATTTACTTTTCATAATTTTCTTGTATTTTTTAATGTATCAGTGAATCTGTTTACTTTTTAACATTTATCTAATCATATTAAGAAATTACTGTACCACCATATGATTGCCACGTTTAACTAATTAACTTTTGGAATTACCACATTTAAAATTAACTTTTGGATTTCCTTACCTCCGTGAGTTTCAATTCACCAGAGTGTTGTCCGTCCAGATAACCAGACAGAAACACCAGCCACTTTGCGGTTGTGCTAGTTATATTGTTATAGTTAAAATAGTATTAATGTGAATCAATTTCAAAGAAAATTTGAAGAATGAATTTTTTTTTGAAGTGTAGAAATCTTTGCAAATTTTATGAGTTTTTAATATGCATAATATAAAATGATTAACTATAATTTTATAAAAATATTCAAATTTCTAAGAATTTATTTTGGTTTGTATAAAATTTTGGCTATTTTTAAAGTTTTAAGTAAATTGTTTTAAAAAAAAAAATTATAAATTTTTTTTGAAAAAATATAAAAAATTATTTTATAAACTAAATTTGAACCCTAAAATTTTTCAAATACCGTCCACAACCTTGTGCAAAGCTAACCTAATATTCATTCATTTTGAAAATAAACTTTTACAATACTGAAAAGCCTGTTAAATTAGACTATATATACCCATCCATATCCATAAGATGGATAAAATTTAACCAGTAAATTTTTTCCAATTCTATACACTTCACAACCTTTTGTAAAACTAACATATCATTTACTAGCACAGCTGTTAATATTTAATTTTGTCTATAAAAAAATTATTAAGCACTAAACCCCTATTAAATATGTCCATTGTCAATAGGTCATTGTCAATAGGTGTACACCTTTCGGAGTAATTATATACATAAACTTCAAAGCAGGCGAAATTAGACAACGTCCACCTATCCATGCGTGCGTTGAGGACAGTCAGATTGTAGACAATTCCAACAGGAAGAATTGCCATGCTCTCTCACACCCTTTTCTCTCATGTTTCTCGAGGCTTCATACGCAGAATTTCTATATTAAAACCTGAAAGAGTGTTCAGAATTTCTGTAAGAGTTCTCTGTTACAGAGTAGTGACCATGGTACATCACAACCGCCCTTCCGCCCTGAGCCATCAAAGTCCCGCTAGCCCAACTGAGAAATCGGTCGATCTGGAGACCAATTTGGCCTCTGCCGACCGAATAATCTCATTCTGGGACTCCAAGTGGTCCAAATCCATGCTGTTCCAAAGCAGCCGAAAAGAGGCCAACGAGTATCTCGCCGCAGTCGACGGTCTCCGTCATCTCATGGAAAATCTGGTCGTCACGCACAGCAGCTCCGCCAAGCTGGTGCGTGCGCAGTGCCTCATGGAGATGTCGATGGCCCGCCTGCAAAAGGAATTTCACAGAATTCTGTCGGCCCATGTCAAGCCGATCATGGTGCTGGACGACGGCATTCCGAGCCACGGCTCGTCCGAATTCGGGTTAACGGACGAAGACGGCAGAAGCAGTGGGAGCCATTGGCGTTGGAATTCTAACGCCGACGAGTTTTGCGAAATCGACATGATGCCGCTCAAAGCCGTGCTTGACCTTCGCAGCATAGCGAAGCGAATGGTTGCCGCCGGGTATGGAAGTGAGTGCATTCGAATCTACGGGCTGACCAGAAAGTCTGTAATCGAAGGCTGTCTCAACAGTATCGGCGTCGACAGGCTTAGTACGAGCGACGTGCAGAAGATGGAGTGGGAAATTCTCGACTTCAAGATCAAGAACTGGATACGCTCCGTGAGAATTGCGGTGAGGATTCTGTTCGCGAGCGAGAAACAACTCTGTAACGAGATTTTTGCAGGGATTAACCACGTCAGCGATTCCAGTTTCGCCGAAGCCGTCAAGGGACCCACGACGAAGCTGCTGGCCTTCGGGGAATCCGTATGCATAAGCAAAAGGTCGAGCGAAAGGCTCTTCAGGATGCTCGACATGTACGAGTTTCTGCTGGACCTTATGCCCGACATCGACACCGTTTATTGCCAGGAATCGTGTGGGAATGTGAGGGCGCAAGCGTCTACGATCTTAGTTCGGCTCGGGGACTCTGCACTGGAGATCATAACGGTATTCGAGAATGCGATCCAGGGGGAGAATTCAAAGACCCCGGTCCCCGGGGGCACGATTCATCCACTTACCGGGTATGTTATGAATTATCTGAGTTTTCTGTCTGATTACAAGGAGACTCTCATGAACATGACGGCCAATGCACCCATTGATGCGCATGATGATGAATTAGACAGCGGGGCCTCTGCTCTGTCAGCGAGACTCGGATGGATTATCATAAATCTGCAGTGTAATTTAGATTTAAAATCTAACCTCTACAAGGATGTTGCTCTGTCAAACCTGTTTCTAATGAACAATCTTCATTACATTGTCAAGAAGGTCCAGAGTTCGAAGCTTTTAGGATTGTTGGGGTATGGCTGGTGGAGGAAGAATCGGGGCGAGGTGAGGCAATACGCGGAAAAATACGAGCTAGCGGCCTGGATGAAGGCCCTCAATTGTTTGAGGAATGAGGGAATTCATGTGAATGGGGGCATTTCCAGTGAGGTGTCACAGCAGGCCCTGAAGGAAAGATTAAAAGGTTTCAACTGTGCAATTGAAGAGGCGCTCAAGAAACATTCAGGTTTGATAGTGCCGGATGTGCAGCTCCAGGAGGAGCTTAGAATTTCAGTTGCAGAGAAGATGATACCAGCCTATCGCTCCTTCCTGGGCAGACTCGGAAAGTATTCGGAAAGTGGGAGACACTCTCAGGTATATATTAAGTACACGCCTGAAGACCTGGAAGCTCGTCTCTTGGATCTGTTTCAAGGCAATCCATCATCTCTCAGTTCAGGGAGATCTTAAAGGAGGCTAACTCAGGAGCAAACGGATCTGATTTTCAGTTAAATAAATGGGGATCAGATTTTCAGGATTAGCTTGAGTTTCATATGGATCAAAGTTTTATGTATTTCAAAATTTTATTTCAGGGGTTTTGCCCCATTTTAAATCAATATAGATGTTCAGAAAATAAATTAGAATTTTGAATTAGCCAGAAATTTAAAACCACACCTCTAAAAACATACTGGAAAAGTAACTCTCTAAAAAAAAATTGCTCTTAATTACCCCACTCCCATTTTAAAAGAAAAAAGGTAAAGTATTGATGAGAAACACAATCCATTGGTAAGAATATTTATTATAGTAAGATAAGTTGCACTTATAATTGTAATGGCAAACACCTTTTCAACTTAAACAACCTTGGTATCCAGACGTAAGATCCTTGGACCACTGATATCTGCATTCCTAAGCTTAACATTCTTATCATTTCTGCGAAAGAGTGTTGATTGTAAATAGACTGTACATACAAAATAGCTTCCTAATGTAAATTTTCAGTGCACAACGTTGTACAGGAAACTCATTGCAGCAGTTATCTTTCATGAATTTTCTGGAATTACTTGTGTTTCTCTGTTTCCTGTTCTGCACTCCCTGTTTTGATAAAAAGTTTTACACTATGATGTTTAAAAAGTTTTGATAAATAGTAAAAATTTAGACAATTCCATTTCACTATGTACAGTTATCAGTCCTACATCGATTGCACTATTTGTCAATAGATACATCACATCAATCATATTCATGATTACACTAGAAAACTCAAAGTCTAACCAATTCCATGTGTGTTATCGTTCACAATATGAAAGAAATGTAACTCGCTTTCTATTTATCAAGAATCGAGTGTTGTTTAATTCACTTATCCAGTTAACCGATGATTCAACCAAACAATGACTTATTTGTCATATCAAACCACGTTCCCTTCCAAAGCTGTTTATTTTTAATGTTAGGAAATGAACTATGACATGTCAATAAATTTTATTCAAATCAAACCATACGTCTTCATCAACAATTCACCTGCATTTGTAATAAGTTATTTTAAAAGTTGAATATGAAGTTGCAGATTTCGAATCTCAAACTATCTCATTGTTGTTCAGATTTCATAATATCCTCAAAAATACATGTTGTTCACCATCTCTGTGTCCTTGTTCAAACAGAGGTCCCATTTGTTAAGGAGTGGGTTAATTTGGAAGCAATCTTCTCTCCCGAGTTATTTTTTCAGGCACGTTTTCCAGCTGTGCGGTTTTAAATTTACGGCCAATCGAGAACTCTGATGGATTTTTTGAGCATTTAGGTTGGTTTAAAATGGGGTAAAACACTTGAAGTGAAATTCTGAAATGCATGGAACTTTGATCCATGCCAAACTCAGGCTACCCCTGAAAATTTGGCGGGATTCAGGCCTATTTTTTTTGCCTGAAAAGAGGGAAGATTGCTCCCGAGTTAGCTTACTCCATTTGTTAAGTATGACGTACGGCCGCAGTCCGTACGGCTGTTGTGCAGTAGTATGGCCATACAGATGGGCGTTGGAAGGCAGCACGATGTGATGAGGATAAACCACGTTTCACTCGGCATTTGAGAACACAATGACATCCTCAACACTCGAGAATGTTTACTAGCATTGAAGCAAGTCATGTGATTGTTCTCACTCATGGATTTGATCGTGATGGAATTGTGCATGCCGTAGTGCGATCTATGCCAAGTTTAAAGGAGTGGAGCTTGTAGTTCGAGCAGGGTTAAGGAGGATTGGTCACCCCTTCCTTGAATGGGGAATATCGTCCCCGGAGTGGGCTAACTCGGGAGCAATCTTCCCTTCGGAGTTACCTTTATGGCATGTCCTCCGGCGACCTGTTTTTAAATTTTCAGCCAATCCAGAACTCTGATCGATTTTTTGAGCATCCAAGTTGGTCTAAAATGGGGTGAAACCCCTATGGTGAGGTTCTGAAATGCATGGAACTTTGATCCATGCGAAACTCAGACTACCCCTGAAAATTTGGTCGGATTCAGGCTCATTTTTTTTTCCTGAAAAGCAGGTTCGTTTGCTCCCGAGTTAGCCTACTCATATCGTCCCCATGGAGGAGGAGTTTGTGGTAGGTTTGAGTCTAGATACAAAGATCTGAGTGGAACGCAACAAAGAGATGTTGGTCAATGTGATTCAAGGAGGTGAGTAGTGATGATATGAAGAAGTTGCCCCTCCTTTAGAGGATTTAGAAGTTGGTCCACCATGTGAAGAGTTCTTTATAGAGATTGTGAGTACAAATCTTGTGGTGGAACATAAGGACAATGTTCCAGCCAAGCCTATGCAATCTACTATGGAGGAGCGAGGGGAGGATCCTAAAATTGAGATCCCCTTATACCCTTTAGTAAATAATGTTAACACACCCAACTCAAAGGAATTTGACATTTTTTTGGTTGGCAACAAGGAATACATTGAGGGGTGCATGCACCCGGAAACACAAGGAATGACCTTGTGTTTTTTATGCAAAATGTCGGAAGAGGAAGCCTTTAACTATGGGTGTATTCTAAATTGGGAGGCCAAAGGGATCACCCTTAATTCTTACTTGGGGTTGAAGTATGTCTGGATGTTGTTTAATTATGATGTCATAGTGTGACATGTCATAGTTTAGTACATGTAATATTGTTGGGTCTCCTTCCTATGTTCAATCCTAGAGGGAAAATTTCAACCCAGATCGTGGTCAAGGTCACTACCCACTTTGGTTGGAACTTTTGGCCTTGCTCACAGACACGTTCCCTCTTGTTGTTTTGTTTTCTCATAGGTTTGCCAAGGTTCACATTCTAGATTTTTGACATAATTCCTTCCATTTGAATCTGTAGGTGTGTGTGGAGGTGGACTTGGAGCAGAAGCTTCCACCTTTCATCTCTATGTGCACTATTAATGGAGTTCATCGATAGAAGGTGTAATACCTCAATCTATTGAATGCTTTCTCTACATGTCAAGTTCAGGATCATCTTATTAAAGATTATCATCATTGTGAACCTAAGTTGAGAGACACCATGAGTGAGGGGTGCAACTACACCCCTCTACTTCTCAGGGTTTGGGGATATTTGGTGTTTTGGTAGCTTCAAGACAAGGTGTTGGAGGAAGTGGTCCCTTAGTGTCAGTTGGTTCAAGAGCAGTGGAAACTTCTTATGGTGGTCTAGTTTTAGGTTCTTCAAAGAACCCAATTGTCTTGATGGTGCAGTTGTTGATCAAGGTTAACAATGCTTCTTTCTAAGTGGTTGGGTAGTCTTCACAAAGTCGAACTCCTACCCTTGTGAGCCAAAGAGGTTCAGGAGGTAGGTTGGCCAACAAGCAAAATGAGGCATCTTTCCTTGCCTATTTGGACAATTCAAGTGGGGATGGGATATTAACCCTACATTGCATGTAAAATTCTATCGGGGATGTGATGGCTCACTCCCTTGATAGACATACCCCTACTTTAGTTGGGTTTGCAATAGATAACTAGTGTCAGTGGTTTAGGACTTCATCTTCCTTTGGAATGAAGCTCTCCCCATTGTACTAGAATGTGAAAGGGATAACAATTCCTGATGCTAAGCATATGTACATTGTGTATTATAGAGATTCAAATCGAGTGTGATTTTCCTACAAGAAGTCAAATCCACTAGTTTTGATCTTCATAATCAGGTGAACTATTACTAGACTGGCCCCTTCTGGGCTTCGATTCATTGTCAAGGGTGGGGTGTGGTGATTTCCCTTTCTTCTTATTTGAAAATTTTTGTGGTCATTAATGGTTTAGGATCATTTGATAAGGCTTTGCATCACCTATGCTCCCAACCTCAGCTCAGAGAATGGATGACTTTCGAATTACTTGGATTCATCACTTCTAACTATAAATTGGATTGTCAATGGATATTTTAACATGGTAGAGTGGGAGGGTGATAATGAAGGAGGTGTAGGTAATGTAGTTAGTAGTGGTGAGAAACATGCTTGGTCTCGATGCAACATTGATATTTAGGTGTTTGGCCCCAATTGGAAATAGAAGGGCATTGTCTATGGTAAATGATTCACTTGGATCAATTACAGGAAGGGTCGAGACAGGGTTCAAGCTAGATTAGGTCATGTCTATGGCCCTAAGGAGGACTTGTAATTTCAGGTAAGCGTCATCCAATGGATGTTTTGATGGATGTTATGGGCTCAAATCACTTTCCTATTCAGAGGGTGATCTTGGTGGGTAATATGATTAACTCAATGCCCTTAACTTTTTTCAAGTTGATTGTGTCTCATATGGAGTCAATAGATTTTTGTGCACTAGTTTAAAAGTTTAAAACCTTTCACCTAGGCTACTAGGGACTTAGGGTTAGCCACATTGGTGAAAGGTGGTTGTATGTTGCATGGTGGCATCAAGTTCATGAGAGGGTGGAGCATAATGATAGCCTGCAAAAGGTGAAAGGAATTTTGGGATGCTTGGCTTAGACTTGAGGGGGATCTCCATAACGTGATCCTTTAAGAGGATGTTGTGTGGTTGGGGATGGCAAACCACAAGGAGAATAAAAACATTGCTAGGGGTGCTAGGCATTAGAGTAAATTTCAAATCAAGAGTGTCTGCGTAAGAAAAAATCAAGGAATTAACAAAATAATGTCATGTAGACAATTTTTTTAATATTCTTTTTTAACATTACGGTTTGAGTGAAGCTACCCATGGTTATTTTTTTTTATCTAGGCTAACTTAAATACATATTACTGTTTTTAGATTTCTGTGGTGAGAAATTTCGAAATTATTTGCCAGAGAATCCACAGTTTTTAAATACATATTGTATATTAAAATCAATTTATGATCACCATGTTCGATGCAATGTTTTCCCAAAAATAAGGAAAGAATACCAAATACACACTACCATCTTAAAAGTTATTGGACCAACTTGGATTTATCGAAAAAACTATTAAATATTATTAAAAAAACAATATATAAAAATACACATATTCAAAATTATATAGGATTAAAAGAAAGTTGTAGAATACAAATTGTATAATTTAAAAAAAAAATCACTAAATTTGGTTCGTCAACCATTGACCAAGGGAAAAATGTGAGTGAATTTGAAGGGATTCCTCTCATTTGTTTCCTCAACCATTCTTAACAAAAATGGGTGTGAATGGCATTGAATTGGAAACCCTCCTCTCAAGTTTTCAATTTTTCCTTGAAAATCTCATACATTTATTTTTCATATGCTGCCTTGGCCAAGGGGAAAATGTGATTAAATCTGAAGGGCCTCCTCTAAATTCTGCATCCTCGTCCTTTGCTGACAAAAATGTGTGTGAATGGCATCGAATTGGAAAACCTCCTCTCAGGTTTTCAATTTTTCTTCGAAGATCTTATGCATTTATTTTTCAAATTTCTCCTTGGCGAAGGGGAAAATGTGATTCAATATTAAGTGCCTCCTCTTAAGTCAGGTTCTTTGGCCATTGTTTACCAAATTGGTGCAAATTCCATTGAATTAGAAACTCTCCTCTCAATTTTTCATTTTTTTCTCAAAGATCTCATGCAATTATTTCTCAAATTCTACCAAATGTGGATTGATGGTGTTGGTTTGAGTAATTTTGCACCAAAATATGGTCAATGGCAAGCATGATTTGGAATTGAGTCTCAACGTTTTTGGGTAAATTCTCGCAAAAGATTTGCGGGTTCAACTGGCTCTAAAATTCCATCCAAGACGGGGCATGTTTCTTTTGATAGGTATGTTGCTTTTGTGGTTAATTCTCTCAAAAGATTCACATGTTTGACTCTAGATATCTCTAAAATTACATCTAACAGGGGGTTGTTTCTTTTGATATATATGTCAGTTCCTCTTGAGGCCTGCACTATTTATTTTGTTGCATTGTTTACACCAGGTGTTTGTTCTTTTCATGAAAGAATTTTGTTTCGTCTTGGACGGGGATGTTGTCCAATCCTTGGACTTAGTAGAGTCTTTTGATCTAATTAGGGAAGACAAAGAGAAAATAAGGCCCAACAAATATTGTTTATCTACTTTAGCATCCAAGCCTACCTCTTTGATGCCATGATTTCACTTTTTGTGACCAACTTGTTAATTTGTAATTATGGTTGATTGGTTGGATTTTTGTGATGATTGCAGTATGGGCATATTTATGATCCTACTTTACCTTAACATGGATTCTATGGGTTGCTTGCATTTGTATGTGTAAAATTGTGCTTGTCCTAGACTTAGAGAAATTTGAACTTCATTTATGAGATGTTACCTAGTCCATCATTTGTGCTTGTCCTACACTTTGAACAATTTGAGATTCCTTTCACTACTCACTCAGTACTGATCAATTTCTTTGGAAACTTGTTTGTCTTTGGTTATATATTCATATGCAATCTTGTGAAGCCTTGCATTTATTTATATATGGTCAATGTAAGGTTTTTTCTAGGTTGGGCTTGGAAATCATTTTGTAATAAATATTGTTATATGGGTTTGATTTTTCTAAGGCCTATATATGGTTATGAAGTAATGGATTTATCATCTGACTATTCATTGCCTTTGGTTATTATTTCAGGTTGCATTTTGTTGGCAATAATCTCATGCTATTATTGCAAAGCTTGTTGTTGGCTTTAAAAGTTGGTTATATTGTATCTTTGCCAAGGCACCTAATGGTTTTGTTTTGAAGGAAAATTGCCTAGCAATCTTTACAAATTCTAGGTCAACAAAATTGTGCAATTTTCATTAATTTATGATTAGTTTATGGTGAGGTTGTAGAAAGTTGTATTCTTCGATGTAGAAGTTTAGTTGGTTATTTTAGTTGATTGGGCCTATATAAATTATGGTTTTAACCTTGGTAGTGAGAAAAGTACCCTTGCCTCAAACTCGATTTACTCTTTTTCCTTTCCCTTAACTTATTGGATGCATTAAGGCTTGTTTTGTCTTAATTTGTGGTTGGCAACCCA
This sequence comes from Picea engelmannii, assembly GCA_009831015.1. Lineage (NCBI taxonomy): Eukaryota > Viridiplantae > Streptophyta > Pinopsida > Pinales > Pinaceae > Picea > Picea engelmannii. The sequence continues at coordinate 272,706 of ML798248.1, read as the reverse complement.
ACTTTATTGATTATTCTCCATGCATGATTTGATTTAAGCACATATCTTGTTGAGTAAGTGTCATGGATAGGATCTTTAGTTGTGAATGTATGGAGTATGAAATTTTTGGGAAGAGGTCATTCTTAGGGAAAAGAAGAGGAGGCCCAAATATAAACACTTGGATAGGTGGTCGAAGAAAGAAACCTAGATTTTTTGTACATTTTGATGTTTATTTTGAAGAGTTTGGGCAACTTGCATAAGCTTGTTATTTATGTATGGCATATCAACATTCAACCCAGACTCCCATTGTTTCCCTTTCCTTTTACTTTGTGAACTCATCCTAGCATATGAAAAGTAAATAATGATACCCAGACTATTACACCAGATATAAAACCCTCTTGGGATTTTGAGCCAACTGCATAAATTTATGGTTGTGGGAAAATTGTTGAGCATATTACCTATTGGTTTGAGGGATGCAGTTGAGTCTCCATACTTAATTTCCTCTACTTCACATAGGTGTTCCCTTGATGTATCTATTTCTATAGTTTCTCTAGTACTTGATAACCTTAAAAAACTTATTTATGATTCATCCCTACTTCCTTACAGGTCTCCAAAAGTCATTGTTGGAAATCCCCCTACTATTCCTACCATTATTATTACCATGGATACTCCTAGGAAGCGCCACATTGATATTTCTAAGCATTCTCGTCCTTGTTTTCAATCTAGCTCAACCTTTCCATTGCATGATAATATGTACCTTTAAAAGATCCATGTGAGGGAATGTTGGAAGATATGCCCAAGATTAGAGTATATGTACAATTCTAAATGTAGTTTGATAGCCTACATAGGTGAGTGAGAAAATATTTGAATGGCACATTGGAGGAGGTGGAGCACAGATCTCAAGTGGATAAATAGGTGAATAAAGAATTGAACTCAATTCTGAATGCACTTATTGGGGATCACCAATAGGACCTCTATATCCATCGATGTAGACACATGCACCAAAAGGACACAAATCTTAAACATCACCAACAAAAAGGACACATGATGGGAAAAATATTACGCTTCAAGTTCACCATAGATACCAAAAGGATACACTTCAAGTTCATCAAAGATACAAAAAGGATACACTTCAAGTTCATCAGCTAAATAGAAAAATAAACAGGTCTAGGCTAGAAGAATATTTTTAAGATTGTTTATTGTTGTAAGATTGGTTTCTTATATTCTACTAACTGGTTTTTAATTTATGTTGTATTCAAATGAAAACATAGAATATTAGTTGGATGTACCATATTCTACAAGATTCCTGACATCTTTGAGGTATGCCTCAATATCTAAAAAAGTTGATTTTTCCTTAGAATATCTCCCAAACTGTTCCGAAGTGAAATTTTGATTTTCTCATTTTGGTATTTTCCAATACATTTTGATTTTCAAAATATTGGTTGTTTGCAAGATTCTCCAACACATGCAGATGTTGTAAGAAACTATCACCATCATGCTACTCGCATAAATTTAAGTAAGGATATGGCGTCGATCCGGAAACAAAATAAGAAATTGGTCCCTAACATTGATTACAATGCATTATGGGAAGTTGGAGCTAAAAATTTGAATCTTTGGGTAAAAGGAGAATTCTATCCAGTTGACCATGTGTCCAACTCTCATCTTGATTTCGAAAAAATAATAGGACTATGTCGGTATGTATTCCATGGAAAAAGTGGTCTTCTAGGATATTGTAAAAACTTGGAAGGTAACTGCATTTCCCTTGAACGGAAAATTCAAGATCTTAATATCCAATTACAACAACTCCATCATTCAAATATGATTCAATATCATGAAAACATGAGATTGAACCAAAAAATAGAAATATTGAATCAAATACATGTGGAAAAATTTCTTTAAGACAAATCCAACTCATCAAAAGAAATTGAGAAGTTGAAAATTGATATCTCTCGTCTCCAAAATAGGCTCTCTATGATAAAGAAAATTGTAATGGGGTTGAGGTTTATATCAAAAGAGATGAAACCAATATCATGTTTGGAAAAGAGAGGAGGTTCCTTTAGGAAAAAAGTGTTTTGGTTGAAGACCATATTAGATCCAAGTTGCACTGATTCTGTGGATTTGTGCAAAATTGTGTTAAAGAAAAGTGACATTAAAGCAATTCTCAAAGACCCAAAATTTGATGATTTGAGGAAAGAAGTAGTTAACCAATTAATTGCAAAATTAAAAATTGATGTAAAGGATGTTCAAGGAGTTTGTGATGATAGAGGGATCAACATTGAAGCATATGAAGATCATTTTAAAGTTCTAAGAAAGAGAATTTTGAATGGTGGCATAAGAATATTTTGGTTCCTTTCCCTTTTCATGTGAAGAAAGAGCATGCACTACGAAACACAAAAATTGTTGATTCATTGGGAGATGCATATCAATTAGAAGAAATGCATGAAGTTGCAAGTAAGAGTAAAAATAAAGTATCAATTTAAATTATTCCATTAGTTTAAAACAATAACTTGTGGTATGATTTGGAATGGGTATTATAGCTGATAGTGAGGTACTACGACATGTCTATTGAGGAGACATGTGGGAAGTTGATTGTTGTCCTAAAATTGGATGATATGGAGTTAGTAAATAGTGAAAAATATGAAAGAGTGTCAATCACATTAATGAATCGTGCATTAGATCCACACATTGATAAGACAAGTGATAAATGGGATACATCCACACTTTCATAGATCCATATGAAAGTGTTCCTTTGACATGCAGAGAATCCAGTATTTGGGATACATCGTGGATGAGCAGGGTTT
>ML798248.1:255794-269826 GCA_009831015.1 Picea engelmannii | reverse complement strand
ACTCCAAGTGGTCCAAATCCATGCTGTTCCAAAGCAGCCGAAAAGAGGCCAACGAGTATCTCGCCGCAGTCGACGGTCTCCGTCATCTCATGGAAAATCTGGTCGTCACGCACAGCAGCTCCGCCAAGCTGGTGCGTGCGCAGTGCCTCATGGAGATGTCGATGGCCCGCCTGCAAAAGGAATTTCACAGAATTCTGTCGGCCCATGTCAAGCCGATCATGGTGCTGGACGACGGCATTCCGAGCCACGGCTCGTCCGAATTCGGGTTAACGGACGAAGACGGCAGAAGCAGTGGGAGCCATTGGCGTTGGAATTCTAACGCCGACGAGTTTTGCGAAATCGACATGATGCCGCTCAAAGCCGTGCTTGACCTTCGCAGCATAGCGAAGCGAATGGTTGCCGCCGGGTATGGAAGTGAGTGCATTCGAATCTACGGGCTGACCAGAAAGTCTGTAATCGAAGGCTGTCTCAACAGTATCGGCGTCGACAGGCTTAGTACGAGCGACGTGCAGAAGATGGAGTGGGAAATTCTCGACTTCAAGATCAAGAACTGGATACGCTCCGTGAGAATTGCGGTGAGGATTCTGTTCGCGAGCGAGAAACAACTCTGTAACGAGATTTTTGCAGGGATTAACCACGTCAGCGATTCCAGTTTCGCCGAAGCCGTCAAGGGACCCACGACGAAGCTGCTGGCCTTCGGGGAATCCGTATGCATAAGCAAAAGGTCGAGCGAAAGGCTCTTCAGGATGCTCGACATGTACGAGTTTCTGCTGGACCTTATGCCCGACATCGACACCGTTTATTGCCAGGAATCGTGTGGGAATGTGAGGGCGCAAGCGTCTACGATCTTAGTTCGGCTCGGGGACTCTGCACTGGAGATCATAACGGTATTCGAGAATGCGATCCAGGGGGAGAATTCAAAGACCCCGGTCCCCGGGGGCACGATTCATCCACTTACCGGGTATGTTATGAATTATCTGAGTTTTCTGTCTGATTACAAGGAGACTCTCATGAACATGACGGCCAATGCACCCATTGATGCGCATGATGATGAATTAGACAGCGGGGCCTCTGCTCTGTCAGCGAGACTCGGATGGATTATCATAAATCTGCAGTGTAATTTAGATTTAAAATCTAACCTCTACAAGGATGTTGCTCTGTCAAACCTGTTTCTAATGAACAATCTTCATTACATTGTCAAGAAGGTCCAGAGTTCGAAGCTTTTAGGATTGTTGGGGTATGGCTGGTGGAGGAAGAATCGGGGCGAGGTGAGGCAATACGCGGAAAAATACGAGCTAGCGGCCTGGATGAAGGCCCTCAATTGTTTGAGGAATGAGGGAATTCATGTGAATGGGGGCATTTCCAGTGAGGTGTCACAGCAGGCCCTGAAGGAAAGATTAAAAGGTTTCAACTGTGCAATTGAAGAGGCGCTCAAGAAACATTCAGGTTTGATAGTGCCGGATGTGCAGCTCCAGGAGGAGCTTAGAATTTCAGTTGCAGAGAAGATGATACCAGCCTATCGCTCCTTCCTGGGCAGACTCGGAAAGTATTCGGAAAGTGGGAGACACTCTCAGGTATATATTAAGTACACGCCTGAAGACCTGGAAGCTCGTCTCTTGGATCTGTTTCAAGGCAATCCATCATCTCTCAGTTCAGGGAGATCTTAAAGGAGGCTAACTCAGGAGCAAACGGATCTGATTTTCAGTTAAATAAATGGGGATCAGATTTTCAGGATTAGCTTGAGTTTCATATGGATCAAAGTTTTATGTATTTCAAAATTTTATTTCAGGGGTTTTGCCCCATTTTAAATCAATATAGATGTTCAGAAAATAAATTAGAATTTTGAATTAGCCAGAAATTTAAAACCACACCTCTAAAAACATACTGGAAAAGTAACTCTCTAAAAAAAAATTGCTCTTAATTACCCCACTCCCATTTTAAAAGAAAAAAGGTAAAGTATTGATGAGAAACACAATCCATTGGTAAGAATATTTATTATAGTAAGATAAGTTGCACTTATAATTGTAATGGCAAACACCTTTTCAACTTAAACAACCTTGGTATCCAGACGTAAGATCCTTGGACCACTGATATCTGCATTCCTAAGCTTAACATTCTTATCATTTCTGCGAAAGAGTGTTGATTGTAAATAGACTGTACATACAAAATAGCTTCCTAATGTAAATTTTCAGTGCACAACGTTGTACAGGAAACTCATTGCAGCAGTTATCTTTCATGAATTTTCTGGAATTACTTGTGTTTCTCTGTTTCCTGTTCTGCACTCCCTGTTTTGATAAAAAGTTTTACACTATGATGTTTAAAAAGTTTTGATAAATAGTAAAAATTTAGACAATTCCATTTCACTATGTACAGTTATCAGTCCTACATCGATTGCACTATTTGTCAATAGATACATCACATCAATCATATTCATGATTACACTAGAAAACTCAAAGTCTAACCAATTCCATGTGTGTTATCGTTCACAATATGAAAGAAATGTAACTCGCTTTCTATTTATCAAGAATCGAGTGTTGTTTAATTCACTTATCCAGTTAACCGATGATTCAACCAAACAATGACTTATTTGTCATATCAAACCACGTTCCCTTCCAAAGCTGTTTATTTTTAATGTTAGGAAATGAACTATGACATGTCAATAAATTTTATTCAAATCAAACCATACGTCTTCATCAACAATTCACCTGCATTTGTAATAAGTTATTTTAAAAGTTGAATATGAAGTTGCAGATTTCGAATCTCAAACTATCTCATTGTTGTTCAGATTTCATAATATCCTCAAAAATACATGTTGTTCACCATCTCTGTGTCCTTGTTCAAACAGAGGTCCCATTTGTTAAGGAGTGGGTTAATTTGGAAGCAATCTTCTCTCCCGAGTTATTTTTTCAGGCACGTTTTCCAGCTGTGCGGTTTTAAATTTACGGCCAATCGAGAACTCTGATGGATTTTTTGAGCATTTAGGTTGGTTTAAAATGGGGTAAAACACTTGAAGTGAAATTCTGAAATGCATGGAACTTTGATCCATGCCAAACTCAGGCTACCCCTGAAAATTTGGCGGGATTCAGGCCTATTTTTTTTGCCTGAAAAGAGGGAAGATTGCTCCCGAGTTAGCTTACTCCATTTGTTAAGTATGACGTACGGCCGCAGTCCGTACGGCTGTTGTGCAGTAGTATGGCCATACAGATGGGCGTTGGAAGGCAGCACGATGTGATGAGGATAAACCACGTTTCACTCGGCATTTGAGAACACAATGACATCCTCAACACTCGAGAATGTTTACTAGCATTGAAGCAAGTCATGTGATTGTTCTCACTCATGGATTTGATCGTGATGGAATTGTGCATGCCGTAGTGCGATCTATGCCAAGTTTAAAGGAGTGGAGCTTGTAGTTCGAGCAGGGTTAAGGAGGATTGGTCACCCCTTCCTTGAATGGGGAATATCGTCCCCGGAGTGGGCTAACTCGGGAGCAATCTTCCCTTCGGAGTTACCTTTATGGCATGTCCTCCGGCGACCTGTTTTTAAATTTTCAGCCAATCCAGAACTCTGATCGATTTTTTGAGCATCCAAGTTGGTCTAAAATGGGGTGAAACCCCTATGGTGAGGTTCTGAAATGCATGGAACTTTGATCCATGCGAAACTCAGACTACCCCTGAAAATTTGGTCGGATTCAGGCTCATTTTTTTTTCCTGAAAAGCAGGTTCGTTTGCTCCCGAGTTAGCCTACTCATATCGTCCCCATGGAGGAGGAGTTTGTGGTAGGTTTGAGTCTAGATACAAAGATCTGAGTGGAACGCAACAAAGAGATGTTGGTCAATGTGATTCAAGGAGGTGAGTAGTGATGATATGAAGAAGTTGCCCCTCCTTTAGAGGATTTAGAAGTTGGTCCACCATGTGAAGAGTTCTTTATAGAGATTGTGAGTACAAATCTTGTGGTGGAACATAAGGACAATGTTCCAGCCAAGCCTATGCAATCTACTATGGAGGAGCGAGGGGAGGATCCTAAAATTGAGATCCCCTTATACCCTTTAGTAAATAATGTTAACACACCCAACTCAAAGGAATTTGACATTTTTTTGGTTGGCAACAAGGAATACATTGAGGGGTGCATGCACCCGGAAACACAAGGAATGACCTTGTGTTTTTTATGCAAAATGTCGGAAGAGGAAGCCTTTAACTATGGGTGTATTCTAAATTGGGAGGCCAAAGGGATCACCCTTAATTCTTACTTGGGGTTGAAGTATGTCTGGATGTTGTTTAATTATGATGTCATAGTGTGACATGTCATAGTTTAGTACATGTAATATTGTTGGGTCTCCTTCCTATGTTCAATCCTAGAGGGAAAATTTCAACCCAGATCGTGGTCAAGGTCACTACCCACTTTGGTTGGAACTTTTGGCCTTGCTCACAGACACGTTCCCTCTTGTTGTTTTGTTTTCTCATAGGTTTGCCAAGGTTCACATTCTAGATTTTTGACATAATTCCTTCCATTTGAATCTGTAGGTGTGTGTGGAGGTGGACTTGGAGCAGAAGCTTCCACCTTTCATCTCTATGTGCACTATTAATGGAGTTCATCGATAGAAGGTGTAATACCTCAATCTATTGAATGCTTTCTCTACATGTCAAGTTCAGGATCATCTTATTAAAGATTATCATCATTGTGAACCTAAGTTGAGAGACACCATGAGTGAGGGGTGCAACTACACCCCTCTACTTCTCAGGGTTTGGGGATATTTGGTGTTTTGGTAGCTTCAAGACAAGGTGTTGGAGGAAGTGGTCCCTTAGTGTCAGTTGGTTCAAGAGCAGTGGAAACTTCTTATGGTGGTCTAGTTTTAGGTTCTTCAAAGAACCCAATTGTCTTGATGGTGCAGTTGTTGATCAAGGTTAACAATGCTTCTTTCTAAGTGGTTGGGTAGTCTTCACAAAGTCGAACTCCTACCCTTGTGAGCCAAAGAGGTTCAGGAGGTAGGTTGGCCAACAAGCAAAATGAGGCATCTTTCCTTGCCTATTTGGACAATTCAAGTGGGGATGGGATATTAACCCTACATTGCATGTAAAATTCTATCGGGGATGTGATGGCTCACTCCCTTGATAGACATACCCCTACTTTAGTTGGGTTTGCAATAGATAACTAGTGTCAGTGGTTTAGGACTTCATCTTCCTTTGGAATGAAGCTCTCCCCATTGTACTAGAATGTGAAAGGGATAACAATTCCTGATGCTAAGCATATGTACATTGTGTATTATAGAGATTCAAATCGAGTGTGATTTTCCTACAAGAAGTCAAATCCACTAGTTTTGATCTTCATAATCAGGTGAACTATTACTAGACTGGCCCCTTCTGGGCTTCGATTCATTGTCAAGGGTGGGGTGTGGTGATTTCCCTTTCTTCTTATTTGAAAATTTTTGTGGTCATTAATGGTTTAGGATCATTTGATAAGGCTTTGCATCACCTATGCTCCCAACCTCAGCTCAGAGAATGGATGACTTTCGAATTACTTGGATTCATCACTTCTAACTATAAATTGGATTGTCAATGGATATTTTAACATGGTAGAGTGGGAGGGTGATAATGAAGGAGGTGTAGGTAATGTAGTTAGTAGTGGTGAGAAACATGCTTGGTCTCGATGCAACATTGATATTTAGGTGTTTGGCCCCAATTGGAAATAGAAGGGCATTGTCTATGGTAAATGATTCACTTGGATCAATTACAGGAAGGGTCGAGACAGGGTTCAAGCTAGATTAGGTCATGTCTATGGCCCTAAGGAGGACTTGTAATTTCAGGTAAGCGTCATCCAATGGATGTTTTGATGGATGTTATGGGCTCAAATCACTTTCCTATTCAGAGGGTGATCTTGGTGGGTAATATGATTAACTCAATGCCCTTAACTTTTTTCAAGTTGATTGTGTCTCATATGGAGTCAATAGATTTTTGTGCACTAGTTTAAAAGTTTAAAACCTTTCACCTAGGCTACTAGGGACTTAGGGTTAGCCACATTGGTGAAAGGTGGTTGTATGTTGCATGGTGGCATCAAGTTCATGAGAGGGTGGAGCATAATGATAGCCTGCAAAAGGTGAAAGGAATTTTGGGATGCTTGGCTTAGACTTGAGGGGGATCTCCATAACGTGATCCTTTAAGAGGATGTTGTGTGGTTGGGGATGGCAAACCACAAGGAGAATAAAAACATTGCTAGGGGTGCTAGGCATTAGAGTAAATTTCAAATCAAGAGTGTCTGCGTAAGAAAAAATCAAGGAATTAACAAAATAATGTCATGTAGACAATTTTTTTAATATTCTTTTTTAACATTACGGTTTGAGTGAAGCTACCCATGGTTATTTTTTTTTATCTAGGCTAACTTAAATACATATTACTGTTTTTAGATTTCTGTGGTGAGAAATTTCGAAATTATTTGCCAGAGAATCCACAGTTTTTAAATACATATTGTATATTAAAATCAATTTATGATCACCATGTTCGATGCAATGTTTTCCCAAAAATAAGGAAAGAATACCAAATACACACTACCATCTTAAAAGTTATTGGACCAACTTGGATTTATCGAAAAAACTATTAAATATTATTAAAAAAACAATATATAAAAATACACATATTCAAAATTATATAGGATTAAAAGAAAGTTGTAGAATACAAATTGTATAATTTAAAAAAAAAATCACTAAATTTGGTTCGTCAACCATTGACCAAGGGAAAAATGTGAGTGAATTTGAAGGGATTCCTCTCATTTGTTTCCTCAACCATTCTTAACAAAAATGGGTGTGAATGGCATTGAATTGGAAACCCTCCTCTCAAGTTTTCAATTTTTCCTTGAAAATCTCATACATTTATTTTTCATATGCTGCCTTGGCCAAGGGGAAAATGTGATTAAATCTGAAGGGCCTCCTCTAAATTCTGCATCCTCGTCCTTTGCTGACAAAAATGTGTGTGAATGGCATCGAATTGGAAAACCTCCTCTCAGGTTTTCAATTTTTCTTCGAAGATCTTATGCATTTATTTTTCAAATTTCTCCTTGGCGAAGGGGAAAATGTGATTCAATATTAAGTGCCTCCTCTTAAGTCAGGTTCTTTGGCCATTGTTTACCAAATTGGTGCAAATTCCATTGAATTAGAAACTCTCCTCTCAATTTTTCATTTTTTTCTCAAAGATCTCATGCAATTATTTCTCAAATTCTACCAAATGTGGATTGATGGTGTTGGTTTGAGTAATTTTGCACCAAAATATGGTCAATGGCAAGCATGATTTGGAATTGAGTCTCAACGTTTTTGGGTAAATTCTCGCAAAAGATTTGCGGGTTCAACTGGCTCTAAAATTCCATCCAAGACGGGGCATGTTTCTTTTGATAGGTATGTTGCTTTTGTGGTTAATTCTCTCAAAAGATTCACATGTTTGACTCTAGATATCTCTAAAATTACATCTAACAGGGGGTTGTTTCTTTTGATATATATGTCAGTTCCTCTTGAGGCCTGCACTATTTATTTTGTTGCATTGTTTACACCAGGTGTTTGTTCTTTTCATGAAAGAATTTTGTTTCGTCTTGGACGGGGATGTTGTCCAATCCTTGGACTTAGTAGAGTCTTTTGATCTAATTAGGGAAGACAAAGAGAAAATAAGGCCCAACAAATATTGTTTATCTACTTTAGCATCCAAGCCTACCTCTTTGATGCCATGATTTCACTTTTTGTGACCAACTTGTTAATTTGTAATTATGGTTGATTGGTTGGATTTTTGTGATGATTGCAGTATGGGCATATTTATGATCCTACTTTACCTTAACATGGATTCTATGGGTTGCTTGCATTTGTATGTGTAAAATTGTGCTTGTCCTAGACTTAGAGAAATTTGAACTTCATTTATGAGATGTTACCTAGTCCATCATTTGTGCTTGTCCTACACTTTGAACAATTTGAGATTCCTTTCACTACTCACTCAGTACTGATCAATTTCTTTGGAAACTTGTTTGTCTTTGGTTATATATTCATATGCAATCTTGTGAAGCCTTGCATTTATTTATATATGGTCAATGTAAGGTTTTTTCTAGGTTGGGCTTGGAAATCATTTTGTAATAAATATTGTTATATGGGTTTGATTTTTCTAAGGCCTATATATGGTTATGAAGTAATGGATTTATCATCTGACTATTCATTGCCTTTGGTTATTATTTCAGGTTGCATTTTGTTGGCAATAATCTCATGCTATTATTGCAAAGCTTGTTGTTGGCTTTAAAAGTTGGTTATATTGTATCTTTGCCAAGGCACCTAATGGTTTTGTTTTGAAGGAAAATTGCCTAGCAATCTTTACAAATTCTAGGTCAACAAAATTGTGCAATTTTCATTAATTTATGATTAGTTTATGGTGAGGTTGTAGAAAGTTGTATTCTTCGATGTAGAAGTTTAGTTGGTTATTTTAGTTGATTGGGCCTATATAAATTATGGTTTTAACCTTGGTAGTGAGAAAAGTACCCTTGCCTCAAACTCGATTTACTCTTTTTCCTTTCCCTTAACTTATTGGATGCATTAAGGCTTGTTTTGTCTTAATTTGTGGTTGGCAACCCAACTTTATTGATTATTCTCCATGCATGATTTGATTTAAGCACATATCTTGTTGAGTAAGTGTCATGGATAGGATCTTTAGTTGTGAATGTATGGAGTATGAAATTTTTGGGAAGAGGTCATTCTTAGGGAAAAGAAGAGGAGGCCCAAATATAAACACTTGGATAGGTGGTCGAAGAAAGAAACCTAGATTTTTTGTACATTTTGATGTTTATTTTGAAGAGTTTGGGCAACTTGCATAAGCTTGTTATTTATGTATGGCATATCAACATTCAACCCAGACTCCCATTGTTTCCCTTTCCTTTTACTTTGTGAACTCATCCTAGCATATGAAAAGTAAATAATGATACCCAGACTATTACACCAGATATAAAACCCTCTTGGGATTTTGAGCCAACTGCATAAATTTATGGTTGTGGGAAAATTGTTGAGCATATTACCTATTGGTTTGAGGGATGCAGTTGAGTCTCCATACTTAATTTCCTCTACTTCACATAGGTGTTCCCTTGATGTATCTATTTCTATAGTTTCTCTAGTACTTGATAACCTTAAAAAACTTATTTATGATTCATCCCTACTTCCTTACAGGTCTCCAAAAGTCATTGTTGGAAATCCCCCTACTATTCCTACCATTATTATTACCATGGATACTCCTAGGAAGCGCCACATTGATATTTCTAAGCATTCTCGTCCTTGTTTTCAATCTAGCTCAACCTTTCCATTGCATGATAATATGTACCTTTAAAAGATCCATGTGAGGGAATGTTGGAAGATATGCCCAAGATTAGAGTATATGTACAATTCTAAATGTAGTTTGATAGCCTACATAGGTGAGTGAGAAAATATTTGAATGGCACATTGGAGGAGGTGGAGCACAGATCTCAAGTGGATAAATAGGTGAATAAAGAATTGAACTCAATTCTGAATGCACTTATTGGGGATCACCAATAGGACCTCTATATCCATCGATGTAGACACATGCACCAAAAGGACACAAATCTTAAACATCACCAACAAAAAGGACACATGATGGGAAAAATATTACGCTTCAAGTTCACCATAGATACCAAAAGGATACACTTCAAGTTCATCAAAGATACAAAAAGGATACACTTCAAGTTCATCAGCTAAATAGAAAAATAAACAGGTCTAGGCTAGAAGAATATTTTTAAGATTGTTTATTGTTGTAAGATTGGTTTCTTATATTCTACTAACTGGTTTTTAATTTATGTTGTATTCAAATGAAAACATAGAATATTAGTTGGATGTACCATATTCTACAAGATTCCTGACATCTTTGAGGTATGCCTCAATATCTAAAAAAGTTGATTTTTCCTTAGAATATCTCCCAAACTGTTCCGAAGTGAAATTTTGATTTTCTCATTTTGGTATTTTCCAATACATTTTGATTTTCAAAATATTGGTTGTTTGCAAGATTCTCCAACACATGCAGATGTTGTAAGAAACTATCACCATCATGCTACTCGCATAAATTTAAGTAAGGATATGGCGTCGATCCGGAAACAAAATAAGAAATTGGTCCCTAACATTGATTACAATGCATTATGGGAAGTTGGAGCTAAAAATTTGAATCTTTGGGTAAAAGGAGAATTCTATCCAGTTGACCATGTGTCCAACTCTCATCTTGATTTCGAAAAAATAATAGGACTATGTCGGTATGTATTCCATGGAAAAAGTGGTCTTCTAGGATATTGTAAAAACTTGGAAGGTAACTGCATTTCCCTTGAACGGAAAATTCAAGATCTTAATATCCAATTACAACAACTCCATCATTCAAATATGATTCAATATCATGAAAACATGAGATTGAACCAAAAAATAGAAATATTGAATCAAATACATGTGGAAAAATTTCTTTAAGACAAATCCAACTCATCAAAAGAAATTGAGAAGTTGAAAATTGATATCTCTCGTCTCCAAAATAGGCTCTCTATGATAAAGAAAATTGTAATGGGGTTGAGGTTTATATCAAAAGAGATGAAACCAATATCATGTTTGGAAAAGAGAGGAGGTTCCTTTAGGAAAAAAGTGTTTTGGTTGAAGACCATATTAGATCCAAGTTGCACTGATTCTGTGGATTTGTGCAAAATTGTGTTAAAGAAAAGTGACATTAAAGCAATTCTCAAAGACCCAAAATTTGATGATTTGAGGAAAGAAGTAGTTAACCAATTAATTGCAAAATTAAAAATTGATGTAAAGGATGTTCAAGGAGTTTGTGATGATAGAGGGATCAACATTGAAGCATATGAAGATCATTTTAAAGTTCTAAGAAAGAGAATTTTGAATGGTGGCATAAGAATATTTTGGTTCCTTTCCCTTTTCATGTGAAGAAAGAGCATGCACTACGAAACACAAAAATTGTTGATTCATTGGGAGATGCATATCAATTAGAAGAAATGCATGAAGTTGCAAGTAAGAGTAAAAATAAAGTATCAATTTAAATTATTCCATTAGTTTAAAACAATAACTTGTGGTATGATTTGGAATGGGTATTATAGCTGATAGTGAGGTACTACGACATGTCTATTGAGGAGACATGTGGGAAGTTGATTGTTGTCCTAAAATTGGATGATATGGAGTTAGTAAATAGTGAAAAATATGAAAGAGTGTCAATCACATTAATGAATCGTGCATTAGATCCACACATTGATAAGACAAGTGATAAATGGGATACATCCACACTTTCATAGATCCATATGAAAGTGTTCCTTTGACATGCAGAGAATCCAGTATTTGGGATACATCGTGGATGAGCAGGGTTTGCATTTGGATCCATCCAAGATCCAAGTCATCCACAGTTGGCTGGCCCTGAAGACAATGAACGAGCTCCACAACTGCTTGGGCCTCGCCAACTTCTACTGTCAATTTATGTTGGAGTTCTCACATATCGCTTGGGCCCTAAGCCAGGTGACCAAGGGTGGAGCAAAGGTCAAGTTTGTGTGGACTGTGTCCCAACAGAAAGCATTAAAGGATTTGAAATTCCACCTATTCTCAACACCAATCCTTATTCTTCCAAACCTATAATAGCCATTTGAAATTGAGACAAATGCTTCATATTATGCTATCGATGGATTCCTCACTTAACATGGGCATATAGTATCCTATCACAGTGAAACAATCTTTGATTTTGTTCACAGATACCCCACCTATGAAAAAGAGATGTACTCCATTGTGCAGGCATGTTGATAGTGGAAGCATTACATTATGGGGAAGGAAACAATAATCCACACTAATCATAGGCATTTACAATTCATGTAAACACAAGGAAAGTTACAGAATGACCGCCATCATAAGTGGTCAACGTACCTGCAACAATTTCACTTGAAAATAAAGTATAAGAAGGGAAACACCAACCATGCCACAAATTTCCTTAGTTGACCCTTGGTTGTGGCGCTAACCACAGTTCTTAACTCCTCTGGGCGAGAGACATCCTGGTGGCCACAATTATACAATATTGACTCTAACTTTGATGTTTCCTATCAGACATTGAGTGCAGGAAAAATAGTTCCAGACTTTCATCTCCAGGATGGATTGCTATTCCATCTCAACCATCTATGTGTTCCTGCAAACGAGCATGCAAATATGATTTTTGAAGCTCATTACAGTCAGGCAGTAGGAAATTTTGGTGTAGAAAAAATAGTGGCAGTACTACAAAAACATTTTTATTGTGTGAATCTTTAACAATATGAACACAAGTATCCTGCACTGCCTGCGCCATTGTCAATCTCACCATCAAGAAATAGGGGATATACACCCCTTTTCCTACTCCAAATATACCTTGGGAGTACATCTCCATTGATTACATGTCTGGTCTACCTTCAACCAAGCATGGGAATGATTGTGTCTTCATGGTCGTTGATCGATTCTCTAAGATGACAGTTTTGGCACCCTGCAAGAATAGCATCATAGCCAAGGCCATCACCAATCTCTTCTTTGAACGTGTTGGGGTTCATTTTGGGATGCCACAAACCATTGTCTCATATCGAGATGGTAGGTTCCTGATCTCTTTTAGGTCCAGCCTATGGTCAATGATGGACACCAAGCTGACCAAATCAACTACCTTCCACCAGCAGACTGATGCAAAAACAGAGGTAGTCAACATAATGATTGTCCATATCTTGAGCATGTACAATTCCAAACATCCATGCACACGGGATGAAATCCTTCCTTATTTTCAACATAGCTACAACAGAGCCCTCCACAACTCTATTGGCCATAGTCCTTTTCAGGTGTGCTTGGGGTGCCAACCATTGGCCCCCATTGACGTAGCTCTACCCATTGTAACTACACAAGAAGAGTCCTCCCATGCTCATACTGAGGCTGATCAAGAAACCAAATTTGTTGAGAGAGTCCAACACATCCAACAAAAAGTTCATGATATTTTCCAGAAAGCCAATGCCAACTACAAGTAGCGCCATGATCAACATCAGGTACAACACAAGTTTCAAGTGGGAGATAAGGTATGGTTTCATTTGAAGAAAGAGCGTCTCATAGGACACCATTGAATGTTATGCCCACTCTAATACAGGCCTTACACCGTCACCAAGGTTGTGGGTGAGAATGATTTTGAATTAAGTATTCCTCCTTTCCTTGGCTTGCACCCAATATTTAATGTGGAACTGCTTCGACCATATTTTCCACCTCTCCTGGACACTTCAGACGCAACCGAGTACTTGGCCCCTACATAAATCAATCCTGACTGCATTGAATAGGCTATAGTTGATCGAATCATGGACACCAATATGAAAGGCACATGCCAGCAGAACATCCAACTCTATCAAGTCGTCAAAGCATGTCAGTTTCTTCATCAAGGAAAGTGGCTCACCAGGAGTCAGATTCAACAGAATTTTCCCCACCTAATGGAGGGACTTGACGCAATGGATACCATTTCTTCCTAAGGGGAAATGAGTGATCCATATGGACATCGGTGGCTGCCCCCTTATTCCATTGGCTCAACTTACAATTTCCATCTTGGCATCTTTTCTACAGTTTTTCAGGTCCCAAACGTCCATGGTCGTTTTGAGGCCCTAAAGGAAAAAAAATTACTTGGAAGTGCCCAATAGATCCCTACTGAGATTATTGGGCCATTCTGAATGTGTACTCGTCGTCTAGACCTTTACGACGGGGTACCAAGTACCCCAGATGAAGATCGTATGAATAATTTGCACCCTTGGAAAGTTGATGTATCAACTACCCCATCGCGGCCCACAAACCTTTTATGCAAGATACCAGATATATAAAAATATGCAGAACAGGAACGAAATGCTAGAAATAACAGAGTAATAGTAAAATATCCAGCATAATCTTCACAATACACAGAAATGATATACGAAATAGAAACAGAAATAGCACTTGAACAGAAATAGCACTTGATTCAGATAGCAATGTTCACAGGCCTCTTCGAGGGGGCAACCTCCAATCGAGCAG
>ML798248.1:174051-201069 GCA_009831015.1 Picea engelmannii | reverse complement strand
GTACCAGATTACCTTGGGAAAGGAAAAAGCACCCACTGGTATTGATAAGAAAGCCAAGTGGGATAATAGGAATGATGAAGCATATGGACTAATCAAAATTTCCATCTCTCCCGATTTAAGGTACCACCTTCAAGATATTGATGACCCCAAAGAATCTTGGGACACGATTGAATCTGTGTTTGGTAAAGTCAATATTATTTGAGCAAAACAGTTAGAAAATCAAATACTGACCTTGAGTCCAAATGATTTTTCTTGCCTTGGAAACTATCTATCTAGGTTTAAAACACTAGTAATTTTATGTGAAGAATGTAAGATAAAGATGGAGGAAGAGCGTTGCATCTATCTTATTCTTTCTAAGCTAAGTAGTGCATATTTTGTGTTTGTATATACCTTTTATGCCATGAGAGAGGCTCTAGGGGAAGAAGCTTATGAAAAACTCAGTCTTGAGTCCTTTTGTGCTTCTTTGATTCGAGAGGAAGATAAGATTGTACAATTTGGAGTGATCAACACTACAGGTCCCTCCAACAAAGCCTTAGTTGCCCAACAGAAAGATAAACCCAAGTATCCCAAGAAGCAACATCCTCGCTACAACAAAAAACAACATAAGGGTCCCAAACCTGCTCAGATAGCTTCAGCTCCTACTGGTGACAAAGGAGCAAAATATAAAAGTATGAATACTAACAAACATTGCAAATTTTGTGATAAAGATGGTCATTATGAGTCCAAATGTTTCAAGAAGATGGCAGTTTTAGAAGCAGCAATGAAGAGGCACAACATTAGTATTGATTCTACTTCTTCTTCTCATGGACATGCACTTTATTCTTCTTGTTTCTCCTTCAATTCAAATTATACGACTACTTCTTCTTCTAATGAGTGGCTTATTGATTCAAGAGCATCTTATCATATGGCTAAGGATAAAGCCATATTTTCTGCTCTAAATGAATGTAACACCAAGAAAATATTTGTTGGTGATGATAGATCTCTTAGTGTTGTAGGATCTGGAACAATTCAAGTAGATAATGGTCATTTCAATGATGTATTATGTGTTCCAAGTCTTCTTGTAACCTTCTATCAATATATCAAATCACTCATTCAGGTGAAGGTAAAACCGTCGAGTTTTCACCTCACCAAGTTGTAATCAAGGATCTAAAAGATCCTAAGCATGTTTTTGAAACTGGAATTGTTGATGATATTACCAGGTTGTATAAGTTTGACAAATTTGGGTCATCAGCTTTTTCATCAGTTTTTTTTGCTCATAGCGATGACTTGAGAAAACTTTGGCATAAGCAGTTTGGTCATCTAAACTATCGCTCATTGCAGCAACTATGTAATCAAAAAATGGTGACTGGTCTTCCTCTTATTTCATGCAGATATGGTGTTGTGTCAGTTTTGTTCTCGGCAAACATCATCAGGATAGTTTTGACAAACGTGCCTCTTGGCACGCCTCGGGTCCTTTGCAGCTTGTTCACAGTGATTTGTGTGGTCCACTTTCTTCTCCTTCTTTTTTTGGGTGCAACTATTTCTTAACTTTCATTGATGACTTTTCCAAATGTACTTGGGTTTACTTATTAAAACTCAAGAGTGAAGTTTTTGACAAGTTTTTGGCGTACAAGGCCCTTGTAGAAAAGAAATCTGGACATCATATTCAAAGGTTAAGAACAGATAATGGAGGCGAATATGTGAACAATAATTTTACAAGCTATTGCACTACATAGGGAATCCAAATGAAACACATTGTTCCATATACACCACAACAAAATGGTCTTGTTGAGAGAAAGAACTGCACATTAAAAGAAATGGCTAATTGTATGATCCAATCTAAGGGATTAAGTCTAAAGTACTGGGTGGAAGCCATCAACTGTGAAAATTACATAGTAAATCACACTCCCACAAAGGCTCTTAAGAATATAACATCGGAAGAAGCTTGGACTAAAATTAAACCAGATGTAAGTCACTTTCATGTATTTGGCAGTATAGCATGGGCTCACATTCTTGATGAGAAAAGGAAAGCATTGTAGCCTAAAAGTGAGAATTGTATATTTGTTGGTTATTCTGAAGATGTCAAAGGTTACAGACTTCTTCAATCACATTGTAATGAAATTATTATTAGAAGAGATGTTAAATTTGATGAAAATCTCTTGGCCTGCGAGCCTAATTCAAAGATTGTGCCTTCTTCGGCCTGCGATCCATCTTCGGAGTTTGTGCCTTTTTATGATCTGGTTTCTTCTTTAGATGATGATAGTGAGGATGAAAATCCACCTCCGCCTGGTCACCCTCCTCCATATGAGTCCTTTGAACCTGAGCCAACACCTGCTCCACCACTTCCTAGATGGGTTTGCTTAACATGAGAAGCAGTTGGTGATCTTGTCGATCATCCTTCATATCAGCGTTGGACATGTTCACAATTCCAACGAGCCTCTTCTTTGTTGGCTCAAGTTTCAGCAACTCGTGATCCAAAGACATTTGCAGAAGCTTCAAGTCATCCAGATTGGGATACAGCAATGAATGAAGAGTATCATTCTTTATTGGCAAATGATACTTGGGATATTGTACCTCTTCCAAAAGGAAGAAAACTTGATAGATGCAAATGGGTCTACAGAACTAAGTATGCATCAGATGGAAGTGTTGAAAGACACAAGGCTCAGTTAGTTTCCAAAGGATTTTCCCAAGTTGAAGGAATTGACTACAATGAAACCTTTTCCCCTGTAGAAAAAATGAATTCCATATGCCTTGTTCTTTCCCTTGCTACCTCACATAAATGGGAGGTGCATCACATGGATGTTAAATCCGCCTTCTTACACAAAGATTTGCAAGAAGAAATCTACATGGAACAACCTCCTGGCTATGTCCAAAATGACTCTAGCCTTGTTTGTCACCTCTTTATGGTCTCAAGCAAGCTCCCCGAGCTTGGTATGCCAAAATGGATATCTTTCTTATTGCCATTGGATTCTCTAGATTCCATTCTAATCCTAATGTCTATACCAAGAAAGTAGGAATCCATCTCATAATCCTTGTCCTTTATGTTGATGACCTTATCCTTACTGGTAGTGACTCAAAAATTTTAAACCATGTGAAAACCAGCCTTAAGAAGAAATTTGAAATGATGAGATAGTTCTTTCAGATTCATCGCATTGGTTTTTGATATTTGACGTTTCGGACCAAACTAGTGTGGTCCATCATCAGAAAAATTATTATGAGATATGAAGGAAAAAAGATATAACAAGTGTAAATAAATACCTGAAAAGTTGTTATGAAGAGCCGACTTATTTAAAAATGAAATCAGGAATTATAAAACCTAAAAATAGTATTTGTTTGTTTATTAATTATTTATTAAGAGCCGACTTATTAAAATGAAATCAAGAAATATAAAACCTAGAAAAATTATAAATTAATATCTAGAATTATTCATAGTGGTTAGTGTTGGGATCTAATTTTGACTAATTTTCCATCCATCATCTCTGTTTAGATTGTTAGGTTGTTTTTCAATTTCAATTGCTTCTCTGAATTTCCTATTGTGATAGTGATCTATCTTGGCAAGAATTTTGGCATCTTCAATACAAATGTGATGTTTAGTTTTGTCTGAATGTTCTACGAGAGCTGAGGAACGAGTGTGATTATGTTTGATGTCAGCGGCATGTTCTTGAATCCTAATTCTAAAGGAATGACTTGTTTCTCTTATGTATTGTTTACCACACGAGCACGGGATCATATAGACACCCTTTTTCTCGATGGGATAAACATAGTCTTTGACCAACCTAAGGTAATTCCTAATAGTGTTTAAGGGTTTGAAAGTTGCTCCAATGATTTTCTTCTTTAAAATCCTAGCAAGCTTGTCTTTTGTCCCTTGTATGTAGGGTAAGAAAACCTTGGACACATCATTATTTGTTTGTTCTTTATTCCTAGGTGTTTTAGTGTCATTTTGAAAATCTTTCATCACCTGATGTTTTTTATAGCCATTATCTTTAAAAACATTGAGGAGGTGATTTTTCTCTTCATCAAGGTAAACAAGATCAAAAATATTAAATTGGACAAGGATGACACCCTCGTAAGCTTTGATGTTGTTTCTCTCTTCACTAAAATTCCCATTGACAGAGCAATGGAGGTCATCAAGAACTTCATTGACCTAGGTACTGCTAACTTAGTTGAGATTTGTTTGAAATCCACTTTTTTTAGTTTCCAAGGCGGCGTTTATGAACAAACCTGTGGGGTTTCTATGGGATCCCCCCTCTCTCCCATCATAGCCAATTTATTCATGGAATATTTGGAAAACAAAGCCCTTATCTCCTCACCCTTCAAACCTAAATACTGGAATAGGTTTTTCGATGATACCTTTGTTATTTGGCTCCATGGTTGTGACAAATTAAATGAATTTGTGACTCACCATAATAAACAATATGATCACATCAAATTCACTATGGAGGTTGAAGATAAAGGTATTCTTCCTTTTCTAGATGTCAGGGTCACAAAAACACTTGGTGGATCCTTAGCCCACCAAGTTTATAGGAAGATAACTCACACCGAACAATACCTTCATGCCAATTCCCATCATCACCCTTCCCAAAATCTAGGGGTTCTCAACACCTTAGCCACTAGGGCCTTCAGAATTTATGATGATGAACACCTTGATGAAGAGAAAAATCACCTCTTCAATGTTTTTAAAGATAACGGCTATAAAAAAACATCAGATGATGAAAGATTTTCAAAATGCCACTAAAACACCTAGGAATAAAGAACACACAAATAATGATGTGTCCAAGGTTTTCTTACCCTACATACAGGGGACAACAGACAAGCTTGCTAGGATTTTAAGGAAGAAAAGTATTGGGGAAACTTTCAAACCCTTAAACTTTATTAGGAATTCCCTTAGGTCATTCAAAGACTATGTTGATCCCATCGAGCAAAAGAGTGTCTATATGATCTCGTGCTCATGTGGTAAACAATACATAGGAGAAACAGGTCGTTCCTTTAGAATTAAGATTCAAGAACATGCCGCTGACATCAAACACAATCTCACTCGTCCCTCAACTCTCGCAGAAAATTCAGAAAAAAACTAAACATCACATTTGTATTGAACATGCCAAAATTCTTGCCAAGATAGATCACTATCACAATAGGAAATTCAGAGAAGCAATCTAAATTGAAAAACAACCTAACAATCTAAACAGAGATGATGGATGGAAAATTAGTCAAAATTGGATCCCAACACTAACCACTATGAATAATTCTAGATATTAATTTATAATTTTTCTAGGTTTTATATTTCTTGATTTCATTTTAATAAGTCAGCTCTTAATAAATAATTAATAAACAAACAAATAATATTTTTAAGTTTTATAATTCCTGATTTCATTTTTAAATAAGTCGTCTCTTCATAACAACTTTTCAGGTATTTATTTACACTTGTTATATCTTTTTTCCTTCATATCTCATAATACTTTTCCTGATGATGAACCACACTGGTTTGGTCTGAAACGTCGAATATAAAAAACCAATGCAATGAATCTGAAAGTACTATCTCATTAAAACAATGGTCGCAAAAGTCTTAGAACAAAAATTTGAAATGACAGACTTAGGCTTTTTTCACTATTTCCTTGGCCTCCAAGTTTTGCAAACCAATGAAGGAATTTTTCTTTCCCAGTCTAAGTATGCTTGTGACCTTCTTCGTCGCTTTCACATGGACGATTGTAAACCAAACCCTTCTCCCTTCCAGCCTGGAGTCAAGCTTTATGCCACCTGTACTTCTCCTGAATTTTATGCCACCCTGTACCGTCAGTTAATTGGTAGCCTCTTATACTTGACTCATACTCGTCCTGATCTTTCCTTTGTTGTTGGTCTCATGGTCCGATATATGCAAACACCCCATAAAAGCCATTGGAAAGCAGCTAAAATGATACCTCGCTATGTTTTTGGTACAGTTCAATTCGAGATACATTACAGTTCAGGGGGGACTCCTTTATTGGTTGGTTTCACTGATTCAGATTGGGTCGGTGACCCTAATGATCGGAAGTCTACTGCAAGTTATGTTTTCAGCCTTGGTTCAGGAACTATCACTTGGGCCTATAAGAAACAACATGTTATTGTACTTTATTCAATAGAAGTAGGGTACCGAGCAGCAGTAAATGCAAGTTAGGAAGCCATGTGGCTTCAACAGATCTTTTCAGAGTTTGGATTCCAGCACCATCATCCGACCAGCCTTTGGTGTGACAATCAGAGTGCCATCAAGCTCGCCAAAGACCCAGTTCAACATTAGCTTAGCAAACAAATCGAGATACACATGCAATTCATCAGAAATCCCATTCATGATCAAGTTATTGAAGTGCTCTTTTTCCCTATAGAAGATCAAGTTGCAGACATTTTCACAAAGTCTCTTACAGAAGCGAAGTTTTCCAAACTTCAATCTATATTAGGAGTTCATGAAGTTGTCATTAAGGGGGGATAGGCTCTAATGCCTCCTTCCTTCTCCTATTGTATCACTATTGTAAATCCTTCAATCCTATCCCAAGTTGTTCTTAAGGGGGGATGTTAGGATATTTAGACACTTAGGAGTTAGTAATATCTACTTGGTCTATTGTGTCGTTAGGTAAAAGTGTGTTTCTTTAGTATGCATTAGTATGCATTTGTAGTTAGGAAATCCAACGGTCACGATATGTTCCCGACATAGAGTGATACGACGGTTCATACTCTCCTCGATCTTAACGTCCATTGATCTGTGGCTTAACACCTGATTGGTCCATGATTTCTATTTAAAGATCATGGAGGGTCATTTGTCGATGATCGATTGTGAGAAAATCTCTTGTAAAATCTCTCTATAATCTTTTTTATCTAGATTTTATGAGTAGAAAAAAATGAATATAGATTATTAACATATTCTTAGCACAAAATAACAGAGATACAGTAAAACTGGTTTTCTATTCAATAATGAAATAAGGTGAAACTGTAAAATGCAGTGGAAACAAGCTTGTTGGAATGGTGGCGGCTTATCTCTGAGAAGAGATGTGACGACTGCGCTCATTCGCAAGAAGAACATTACAATGAGGCTCTAGAGGCCTTTTTACAATAAACGAGAATACCAAAAACCCCAGACATCCAAAAACCTAACCCTAGGAGATGAAGCGCCAAAAGTCATGTGGGCCCCGTTTGGGTAAGTTAGTACATCAACTTCCCGGGGTCGTAACTTTTGCATACGATCTCTGTTTTAGGTGTGTAATAGCCCGTTGGAAAGGTATCATTGAGGGGATTCATTTTGAAGGATCAATTATTTCTTTGGATATAATTGAAGAGATCAATCCTGAAAAACCTTCATTTAGGTCCTCAAAATGGCCCCAGAAGTTAAAACTACTAAAAATAGTAAATTGCCAAAATTGTCAGAAAATTGTCTTGAGCCAGTTGGAAAATGTGGGTGGCCACCAATATCCATATGGATAAATACTCCCTCCTTAGGAATAAATGGTCTCCATTTCTTTGAGGTCCCCCATTAGATGAGGAAATTTCTACTGAATTTGGCCCCGGGTGAGCCACTTGCCTTGGTGCAGGAACTGCCCTGCTTTGATGACTCGATAAAGTTGGATCCTTTGTTGTCAAGTGCCCTTGATCTGTGTGTCCACAATATGATCATTGGATGCCTGCTCTATGCATACAGGGTTGATCTCTGTTGGTGTTAGTTGTTCTGCTACTTCTGAGGTGTCCAATAATGGTGGGAAATAAGGGCAAAGAAGATCCACGTTGAACACTGGGTGTAGGCCAAGGAAAGGAGGAATGTTGAGCTCAAAATAATTATCCCCCATGGCCTTGGTGATAGTGTATGGCCCATAACGGAGTGAGAGAAGCTTCCAATGGGGTACTGTAAGGCATTCTTTCTACAAGTGCAACCAAACTTTGTCGCCCACCTGGAACTTTTGTGGCACCCGATGTTGATCATGGCACTGTTTGTACTTGTCATTGGACTTCTGTAGGATATATTGAACCTGTTGGTGGATGTGATAGATCCACTCAATGAAATGGGTGGCTTTGTCAGCTTTAGTTGGAGTAGGATATGAGTTAGTCTAGGTGACTACAAGGGGAAGTGCAACATCTATAGGACCCAATGGTTGGAATCCCAACCCCACCTGAAAGGGGTTGTGGATGGTTGAGCTATGTAGGGCTCGATTGTAGCTATGTTGGACATAGGGAAGGCTCTCATCCCATGTGCGATGGTGATTTGAATTATACATGTGAAGGATATGCACAATCATTCGATTTACAACCTCAGTTTGGCCATCTGTCTGGGGGTGGAAGGTTGTGGATTTGGTGAGCTTGGTGTCTAGCAATGACCAGAGGCTCGACCAAAATGAGTTGAGAAATCTACTATCCTGATCCGAGACAATGGTTTGTGGGATTCCAAAATGTACCCAGACTCGTTCAAAGAAGAGCTTGGCAATGGCCTCTGTTGTGGTTCTCTTCTTGCAGTCAACCAGAATTGCCATCTTAGAAAAGAGATCAACAACCACAAAAAAACAGTCATTTCCCCGCTTGATGGATGGGAGGCCCGACATGTAATCCATTGAGATGGATTCCCATGGCCTATTAGGAGTAGGAAGAGGGGTGTACAAGCCCTGTTTCTTAGTGGTCCATTTGGAAATAGTGCAGGCAGTGCAGGACATGATATACTTGCTGACCTCCTGTCAAAGTTTTGGCCAGTAGAAATGTTTCTATAGCATCACCACTATCTTTTCGACGTCGAAGTGTCCTGCCATCTGACTACAGTGGGCTTCCCAGATCATCTTCTCTCACTCACTTGATGGAACACAGATATGGCCTAGATGACACAACAACCCATCCTGAAGATGAAAATTATCGACAACTACATTTGCACCCAACATTTGGTAGGTGGCGGCGAAGTCAGGGTCTGTCTCATAGAGTTGGGGCCATCTAGATGTCTCATGGACGCAAGAGTCTAGCACCATGGTGAGTGTCGTGACTAGCGGTTTGCTGAGGAAATCAGTGACACAATTGGTGCTTCCTGTTTTATACTTGATTTTGAGGTGGAATTGATGCAAGTATGTGGACCACTTTTGATGGTGGTCATTCTACAATTTTCCTTGTGTCTGCATGAACTACAGCGGCTTATGATTAGTGTGGATGACTATCTCCTTCCCAAGAATGTAATGTCTCCACTGGCGGAAGGCTTGCATAATGGAGTACATTTCTTTGTCGTAAGTAGGGTACTTACGGACAGTATTTGACAGTGTCTCACTATGATAGGCCATAGGGTGGTCGTGCTGAGTGAGAACAACGCCCACATCATAGTCTGAAGCATCTGTCTCGATCTCAAAGGGATGTTGCAGGTCTGGTAGTGAAAGTACTGAGGCTTAGCACAAGTGTTGCTTCAGATCATCGAACGCTTGTTGTTGGGATCGGCCCCACACAAATTTTTCCTTACCACCACCCCTGTTTATTTGGCTGAGGGCCCATGTAATATGGGAGAATCCCAACACAAACCTGCGATAGAAATTGGCAAGGCCCAAGACGCTTCGAAGCTCAGTGAGTTTTGTTGGGGCTGGCCAGTCACGGATGACTTGGATCTTGGCTGGATCCACATGTACACCATGTTGATCAATGATGTAGCCCAGGTAATGGACCTTGTCCATGCCAAAGGAGCATTTTTCCAAGTTGGCGTATAGCTTGTGCTGTCGCAGGGTGTGAAAAACATGTTGAATATGTTGCAAGTGTTCGGCCCAAGTCTTTTCATAAATTAGAATGTCATCTAGATACACCACTAAAAAAGTATTGGTGAATGGTTGTCGGATATCGTCCATCATCCTCATGAAAGTGGCTGGAGCATTTGTCAAACCAAAGGGCATGACCAACCATTCAAAAAGGCCTTACTTTGACTTGAAGGCAGTCTTCCATACATCTGTCTGTTTTATCGGGACCTGGTGATAGCCAGACTTCATATCAATCTTACTGAAGTATTTGGCCCCCGTGAGTTGATCAAGGAGGTCGTCGATTCGTAGAATCGGGTACCGGTTTCTGACTGTGATTTTATTCAGAGCCCAGTAATCAATACAGAATCACCAGGTTCCATCTTTCTTCTGTACCAGCACGATTGGGCTCCCGCAAGGTGATGATCTGGGTAGAATGTGCCCCTTGTGGAGCAGTTCTTAGATCGGTCGCTTGATCTCCTCATTCTCTAACAAAGAGCGATGATAGACTGGCCCATTGGGAAGCGGTGCGCCGAGGGTTAGATCAATGGGGTGCTTGACCTGGCAGTGCAGAGGTACCCCTGTAGGTGAGGAGAAGATATCTGAGTATTCTTCCATGACCTTATCTACTTGCTCATGCTGTGTGGAGAGGTTGGCCACAGAGACCCTGGATGTGGCTGTGATCTTTCGCTTATTCTGAGAGTGAATCACAAAGAATACAAACTTCCCCATCTAAGAGATGACCTTCCTACATTTCTTAACAGAGATCAAGGAAATAGCACTAGGTGGGAATGCCTTGGGTATCCTGTACAATTTCATGTTCAAAGTAATAATAACACTACGAGGCCTAGACTCATATACAACATGACATTTTTATAAATAAGGTTGGCCCAAAAGAACATCACAAACTTCAAGAGGAGCAACATCACACAATACCTCGTCTTTGAAGGGCTTGATGTCGTACGACAGTCGGCATTGTTGGCTGATGTGGATATCGCTTCCTTGGCAGAGCCATCCAATGGTGTAGGGTTGTGGGTGTGGCATTGTTGGCAGGGCCAGCCGCTTGACAACCTCTGTGAATGGAAGAGGCTCTATCCTTCTTCTGGCTCGTCTGGTTCACCAGACTGGAGCTTGGTGGTAGTAACGATGGCACTGGGTTCCGTGTCAATGATCCATATTCCCCTTTCTGGTTCTAGCTCAGAGTCAGAATCCGCATCTAATTCAGAGGCTTTCACTTCAGCCACCAGCGACTGTTTCGAGCGATAGTCAGCAGTGTTATGCCAAGGTCTCTTATGGAAGTCACACCACTTCCCGGTATCTTTCTTTGTCTTTATGGTGTCCTTCTTTGCTTGCATCTTAGACTGGTAGTCCTGATACTGTCCATCTTTGCTCTGTCCTTTGTTCTATGGGTTGGGGCTGCCCTTTCCTGGATTTTTTTGTGAGGGGTTCCCAGGCCCAAATTGCCACATCTTTTTTTTGAGCTTCTGCTCGATTTTGACGGCATATCGGTAGGTCGCGCCCAAGGATGAGATGTCCAGAAATTCCATTTCGGTATGGATGTATCTATGAAGAGCACCGCAATACTTGAGCACCAGATGTCTCTCTGAATCTTTGATACCCAGCCTGGTGTGCAAGGTATGGAAGATATTTGTGAAATCTGGAACTGCTTGGTCTCTTTCTTGCCGCAGTGTGGTCCATTTGGTATACAGGTCGTCTTAACTTCCGTCAAGGTGGTATTGTTCCTTAATATCATCCCTGAAGGATTCCCAGGTGGACGTGACTGAAAATAATGAGTTTTCCTCTGTTTCTTGTTGCTCACAGAAGGTTTCCCACCAATCTTTGACATGGGGAACAGCTTTGAGGAGCGCAAAAGTAATCTTTTCTCTATTCGAGAAGTTATGGAAAAAAAAATACCCTTCTAGCAGATTCAACCACTTGTCTACAACATCTGCATCTATATGACCTTCAAATATATGAATATCAAAGTTTATTTGTACCTTGAACGGGGTGGCACCTCCGTTCAAAGAAGATGTGTCGCATGTTGGTAGCAGCTGAAGGATTTACGCGAAACTATCCATCATCTCGTTCCTCTGTTGCGTGAGGGCTTCCTCAATCAACAATTTGAAAAGATCTCCTATCCCATCATATTTATTTTCTCTTACCATGAGAGGTCGCTTGGGCATGCGAGAGCTTTTGTCCTCAAGAGAAACAAGCTCAAGACCCAACTCTTTGTACTTTGACCTCGTTGGGGACATGCATTAAGACGACAAGGAGCAGACTGCTCTGATACCATTGATCCATATTTTATGAGAAGAACAAAATGAATACAGATTATTAACAAAATCTTAGCACAAAATAATAGAGATATTGTAAAACTGGTTTTCTATTCAATAATGAAATAAGCTGAAACTGTAAAATGCAATGGAAACAAGCTTGTTGGAATGGTGGCGGCTTATCCCTGAGAAGAGATGTGACGGTTGCACTCATTCGCAAGAAGAACATTAAAATGAGGCTCTAGAGGCCTTTTTACAATAAACAAGAATACCAAAAACCCTAGACATCCAAAAACCTAACCCTAGGAGATGAAGCGCCAAAAGTCATGTGGGCCCCGTTTGGGTAAGTTAGTACATCAACTTCTCAGGGTCGTAACTTTTTCATATGATCTTTGTTTTAGGCATGTAATGGCCCATTGGAAAGGTATCATTGAGGGGATTCATTTTGGGGGCTCAATCATGCCTTTGGCTATCATTGAGGAGCTTGATCCCGAAAAACCTTCATTTAGGCCCTCAAAATGGCCCTAGAAGTTAAAACTATTAAAAATAGTAAATTGCCAAAATTGTCAGAAAATTGTCTTGAGCCAGTTGGAAAAGGTGGGTGGCCACTGATATCCATCTGGATCACTTTTTCTTTGCATTAATAAACTACTCCAAGTGGTCGCGTTGGCTAGGGCTATGGATGTTTCCCCGTAGGGGTTTTACCATGTGAAAACATCGGTGTGTTGATATTTAATTTGGTTATGTGAGTGGTTACTGAAGGTGTTCGTCCTCTTTTGGAATACCTATGTTGTTGAACATAAATTAGTATAGGGACAATTTCTATCTAGATTGTTTTTCTTATAAAAAGTAGAATTAATAGGTGCAAAATTGCAAATTGCTATATAAATCTTCTTAGTGTTAGTGTTTGAAATTTCTATCCAATGTATTGATTGAGAGGGTTGATCTTATGAAGTTGAATGTGAGGATAAATTCTCTTTATAATATAAAAATCTATGCCTCCTATCCCTCTACGATGGGAATTTTTGTTCCAAGTTGACCACAAGACAAATCTTCTATGTTAAGGACCTTAGACTCTTCATGCTCCCAAGTTTCAACTAGACAAATAATATCAATATAACTCGAGATCAAACTTATCATGAGACCTTTTCACCATGGAAAGCCATGACAGTTCCAAAAAAGGATCTCAAGTGTCCCAAATTCCTATTTATTATTATCCTTCTGGTCTCTTTCTCTAACAATAGCTTTTCGATTTCTAAATATTGCCCATTTTCCTTCTTTCTTGACTTCTTTTACCTTTTGAACTTCCTTTCTTAATTCATCTTGTTCTTCGTGAATTAGGTCTTAATTTATAAATATCACTGACCCTTTTAAGCTCGAATATTTACTGAGTATGCTATATTTATTGTCATTACAACTTACTTTAACATGTATCAATCTATCTTTATGATCAATTATTTTTCCTAGCCTCTTTGCTTCTATGAGGTAAGTTGTTTCAATTTGTGATTTATTTTTTAATTCTTCTTTTACTATTGCTAACGCATCCTCCTCTTGTTGTTATTTTATACCAAAAACTATGAGGTTCAAGGATCTTTTATTACGTGCATGGTCTTGTTCAATTAGCTTATTCATTTCCTATTTGATGGGCTTGATATCCAATTTGTTTTCTAGGTTACTCAAGGTCAAATTGTTGGTTAGTTTTTCTTCTAACTCTTTAATCCTATGTCTCAAGTTGTGATTTTCTTCAACCTCTCCTTCTTGGGTTGATTGTTTTTGTTTTTCCATTTCTTGAATCCTATCCTCCATTTTCTGTAATTGACTCTTGAACCCTAACAATCTATCTTATATTTGAGTTTGAATGGTATCTTTGAAGAGTCCAATTTTTTTTATCAAGCATTGTCTCTAGCTCTATTTGGAGTTTTAGGTCTCGTTTTTTACTCCTTTTTTGTAAGCCTATGACTTACCTTACCAATCACTAAGTCTAGTTGTCACTTATATTTGTATTATTCATTTAGGATATTAGTAATATATCCTCAAGTGATGACTAATGAGTTAGTTAATATTTCCTAGCCTAGTCATCATGCATGATTTTAGGATCTAGAACAAATATCTATATGAGGTGGTATCACCCATTGTACTATAAATATGTACCATTGGTTTTAATACATTTGAGTTTGCTAGTGAGCCTTTTCCATAATATCGTTGTAACTTTTGTGTATATTATATCAATTGGTATCAGAGCTCTATAGTTCTTATGGCTTGGTAATTCCTGATAGTTTTTTCATGAAAATTTTGATAGCTCCATAGTTTGATGGGTCTCCTGGTTTGATGTTTGAAATTGATTATCATGTGTGAAATTGGGGATGCATATTTAATGAGGGACAAAATTACCACACAAAAGCAAATTTTAATCTGGCTATGCAACCTTTAAGAAAATATCTTCCATGGGAGCTCTATTGAGCATATTGGATATAAATTTGTCACCATCTCTTAGATCAATGCACATAGGCAGAGCTCTATAGGAATATGGTATGTGCATATCGATTTTACAATTCCTACTACACAAATGATTTGCTTATGAGGATTTGGTTATGCAATTTTTCCTATCCTCGACTTTGTCCTCTTCTGAAAATATTCCCTCCAAAGGGTTTGTGCTGGTAATGGTTTGCATAGGCACCAAATCAAAAGATCGTTGTAATTTATTTTCAAGTTGATCTTATTGTCACATGAGATCTATTATAGTCAAAGAAAAAGAATAATCCATGCATGCAAATCTATCGTTTTTTCAATCTGATCTACCTCCTCTGCATGAATAAATTTCTACTTGCGTCATATGATCTACACAAATTTGAAGTGATCTGCATGGATCTGCAATTTTCTTATTCTCGCAACGAGATTCCAATAGTGTTCAGTGTGGATCTACATTCACTTGTTATTCACATATTTTCTACACCAATGCATAGATCGAGCCTTAAATTCAACACACAACAAAATAGATCAACCTGATAGTTGAAGGAGTGTTCGTGGATCTACTCGAAGATAGGTTGTGGATATAGCCCTAGCCTAGTTACCAAGATTTAACATGAGGGTTGCAATTTGTTTTCAACCAAAACATCATGTTTTATGCTCAACAATTGTTAATTTATGGATATAGGGAGTCATATGTGAACTTTCAAGCTGCAATTTTATGCATACAAGATATTGTCATGGAGTCTCTGCAATTGTATATGTTGTGGATGCAGCAGACAGAGACAATATGAACAAACCTTATTTGCATGGGATTCCATTGCTATTTCTTGGAAATAAAATCAACAGTTGGAGATGCCCCACACACACCTGAAAAGGACAATTGTGCAAGTTTCCAAGATTGTAGTAAAATGAGGCATTAGGAGACCAGTGGCACAACACTCTTCCAACTAGATATCTACACTTGCAGCAACGACTCATTCCAACAATATTTGGCAGCGATCAACAAACACATGCCCACCAGAGATGCAAACTCGATTTGCATCCTGACTACACCTTCTCCAATCAACAATGATAGCCTCAACATACTTTCGACATAGAAACCATGTAAGAAATCACTTCTATATTCAACAAATTTCCATATTGATTTATTTTTTATTTAATTACACTGAAAGGCATATACCTATTGGCAATGGGCACGATTAATGACCTTTTAATCTAAAATTCTAATTTGATGGCTAACAATTGAAGATGCTGGCATTTTCTTAGTCGTCCTCCCAAATCAATGAATGTGATTTACTCTTCATAACTTCCTTGTATTTTTGAATGCATCTGTTAATCTGTTTACTTTTTAACATTTACCTAATCATATTAAGAAATTACTGTAGCACCATATAATTGCCACGTTTGGATTATTAACAGGCACTGCTTCAACTTCCTCCTCGGTTGTCCGTGCGTCTCAACTGTCTGCACATTTCATATTCGATGGCTGGTCGACCCACCTATTGCATGAGCATGGAGCACTTCATTTTCGAGCATGGATATCTTTCAGCGTTCTCAGCCGATACCTTTCAGTGTTCTTAGCCGCGAGTTAGCGGTTGTGCTAGTATTTACGTTAATACCCAAAATTATACCATGCAATAAGACGTAGATGTGGCTACAACTCATAAAATTTTGGTAAATGACGCATTAACATCTAATGTGTCTTCCTTAAGTTTGAGGATATACAATGAAATTCAATTGGAGGCAAAAGATTCATTATTTTAATGTTCTAAAACAAAGGGGAGCGAAATTTATACTTACATGTTTGTGTCATTAAAAAAGAAAAATACCTTTTTCTTTTTTCTTTTTAAAAGGTTTGGAAGAATATTTTAAAGAAGGGTTGGTAAAATGGTTCAAATTCACTATTCATTGTAAACAAGTTGGTAATATGATCCATGATGAGACATGATTACCCATCATGATTTTGTAGCTCATTTATTGTATTTTTTTTAAGAAGGATACCTCAATAAAAAGAATAATATTTTTGGTGAAGTTGTGTCCTAGATTTGCCTGAAATTTGAATAAGGGGATCTTAGGTACACCTTGTGTAGTGCGTGATGGTGATTTTTACATGGTTTCTTTATGTCTATTTTTGACATAATCACGTACAATTTATCATTTAAAGAAACAAAAATGAAGTCCAATCACAATTAATCTCAATCAAGCACTTACAATCAAGAACATGTGATCAAGCATCTGCAATGCACATTCAAGCATTCAAAGTTGTCATGCATGTCATCATTATACAAAAATTCACACTCATATCCTTGAAGCATTGGACACTTCAAGCTAATTTGAAGATCAATTCAACTTCAGAACAAATGATTCTACATCAAGGAATAGGAAAATCAAGTTAATGAAACATTCAAAATTGAAGATCATTTGCTACTCGCAATAGTTTATTTGTAAGAGTGAAATCAAAATTAAATTGAGTTGAATTGTAATTTTTGGGTGCATTCTCGGTTGAACCTGACACCCACTACTTGATTTTATCATTCTATTCATGAGTCTATAGGTTGATTAGTTGAAACTCAAACCATTTTAATACTTTTAGGGTGCATTTTCAGTAGTATCTAACACCCTCATCTTGCTAGAAACAAATTCAAATGAGCATGAAATTTTCAAGTGAGCGTGGATTTCAAGTGAGAGAGTTGCAAGTAAGCCTTCTTTTGTTGAGTCAAATTGTAATCAGGATCTACCTGCCCAAGGAGACCTCATTTAGTGTTTTGAAATGGCCCAAAGTCTCAAATTATTAGAGTTTATGAACACTCTAATAAACACCGATGAAGACAACACAGTGATATTGAACAAAGAAACTCTTCAATCAGTGTTAACTTGTTTTCAAGTAATGCAAGATAAAGTTAGACTTCTTCAAGATCAATCCCAACTATTGAATGATGAAATCAGATATCTCAAAAATCAACAGCCAGTGAAGTGTTCTGAACTAGTTTTTGTTTAGCACAACCCTCTCTGTGATGATGATGATTGTTTGACAACACATTTATTCCAACAGAGGACGAACACCTTTAGTAGCCACTCACATAACCAGATCAAAGATCAACACACCGATGTTTTCACGTGGTAAAACCCCTACGAGGAAACATCCACGACCCTAGCAAATGCGACCACTTGGAGCAATTTATTAACGCAAAAGAAAAAGATTACAGAGAGATTTTACAAGAGATTTTCTCACAATCAATTATCAGCAAATGACCCTCCATGCTCTTTAAATAGATATCATGGAAAAATTGGGTGTTAAGCCACAAATCAATGGTCGTTAAGATCGAGGAGAGTATGAACTGCCAGTCACTCTATGTCGAGAACATATCGTGACCGTTGGATTTCCTAACTACAAATGCATACTAAAGAAACACACTAAGAAACATATTTTTACCTAAAGACACATTAGACCAAGTAGATCTTAACTAACTCCTAAGTGTATAAATATCCTAACATCCCCCCTTAAGAAAAACTTGGGATAGGATTTAAGGGTTTACAATGTTGACACAATAGGATAAGGAAGGCGGAATTAGAGTTTATCCCCCCTTAATGGAAACTTCATGAACTCCTGACATAGATCGAAGTTTGGAAAACTTTGCTTCTGTAAGAGACTTTGTGAAAATGTCTGCAACTTGATATTCTGTAGGGAAAATGAGCACTTCAATAACTTGATCATGAATGAGCTTTCTGATGAAGTTCATGTGTAGCTCGATGTGCTTGTTGAGTTGATGTTGAACTGGATCTTTGGTGATCTTGATGGCACTTTCATTGTCGCACCAAAGGTTGGTCGGATGCTACTACTCGAATCCAAACTCTGAAAGGATTTTTCGGAGCCACAAGACTACTTGACTTGGATTTATCGTTGCTCAATACTTTGCTTCTGCTAAAGAAAGTGCAATATCATGTTGTTTCTTACAAGCCCAAGTGACAGGTCCTGAACCAAGGCTCAAAACATAACCTATAGTAGACTTTTGATCATGAGGGGCGTCAGCCCAATCTGAATCAGTGAAACCAACCAATAAAGGAGTCCCCCTGAACTGTAATGTATCCCGAACTGAACTGTACCACAAACATAGTGAATTATCCTTTTAGTTTCTTTCCAATGGCTTTCATGGGGTGTTTGCATATACCAGAAAACAAGACCAACAAAAAAGGAAAGATCAGGATGGGTATGAGTCAAGTATAAGAGGCTACCAACTAACTGACGGTATAGGGTGGCATCAACTTCAAGAGAAGTATAGGTGGCAGTAAACTTGACTCCAGACTGGAAGGGAGAAGGGGTTGGCTTACAATCATCCATGTGAAAGTAACGAAGAAGGTCACAAGCATACTTAGACTACGAAAGAAAAATTCCTTCATTGCTTTGCAAAACTTGGAGGCTAAGGAAATAGTGCAAAAAGTCTAAGTCTGTCATTTCAAATTTTTTCTTAAGGTTGGTTTTCACATGGTTTAAAATTTTTGAGTCACTACTAGTAAGGATAAGGTAATCAACATAAAGGACAGGATTATGAGATGGCTTCCTACTTTCTTGGTATAGACATTAGGATCAAAATGGCATCTAGAGAATCCGGTGTCAATAAGAAAGTTTTCCATTTTGGCATACCAAGATCAGAGAGCTTGCTTAAGACCATAAAGAGATTTCTTAAGGCGGAAAACAAGGATAGAGTCATTATGGGCATAGCCAGGAGGTTGTTCCATGTAGATTTCTTCTTGCAAATATCCATGCAAGAAGGCATATTTAACATCCATCTGATGGACCTCCCATTTATGTGAGGCAGCAAAGGAAAGAACAAGGCGGATGGAATTCATTTTGGCTACATGGGCAAAGGTTTCATTATAGTCAATTCCTTCAATTTGGGAAAATCATATGGCAACTAACTGAGCCTTGTGTCTTTCAACACTTCCATATGATGCATACTTAGTTATGTAGACCCATTTACATCTAACAAGTTTTCTTCCTTTAGGAAGAGGTACAAGATCCCAAGTATTGTTTTCCATTAAAGAACAATACTCTTCATTCATTGTTGTATCCCAATATGGATGACCCGAAGCTTCTGCAAATGCCTATGGATTATGATTCTCTGAAACTTGAGCCAAAAGAGAAGAGGCTCGCTAGAATTGTGAACGTGTTCGACGTCGATCTGAAGGATCACCGACAAGACCACCAACTGCTTCGCGTGTTGAACGGACCCACGGTGGAACTGATGCTAGTTCAGGTTCAAAGGAATCATCTGGAGGAAGGTGAGTAGGCGGAGGTGGATTTTCATCCTCATTGTCATCATCTAAATAAGAAACCAAAATAGGAACAGAATAAGTCACAAATGTCAAATATGGCTCGCAGGACGAAGAAAGAACAATCGTCGAATTATGGTCACAGACCAAGAGATTTTCATCAAATTTAACATCTATTCTAATAATAATTTCATTACAATGTGGTTGAAGAAGTCTATAACCTTTGACATCTTCAGAATAACCAACAAATATAAACTTCTCACTTTTAGGCTGCAAAGCTTTCCTTTTCTCATCAGAAATGTGAGCCCATGCTATATTGCCAAATACATGGAAGTGACTTACATCTGGTTTAATTTTAGTCCAAGATTCTTCCGGTGTTATATTTTTAAGATCCTTTGTGGGAGTGTGATCAACTATGTAATTTTCACAGTTGATTTCTTCCACCCAATACTTTAGACTTAATCCCTTAGATTGGATTATACAATTAGTCATTTATTTTAATGTGTGGTTCTTTCTCTCAACACCACCATTTTGTTGTGATTTATATGGAGCAATGTGTTGCATTTGGATGCCCTATGTAGTAGTAACTTGTAAAATTATTGTTCACATACTCGCCTCCATTATTTGTTCTTAACTTTTGAATTTGATGTCCAGATTTC
Source organism: Picea engelmannii (assembly GCA_009831015.1). Taxonomy (NCBI): domain Eukaryota; kingdom Viridiplantae; phylum Streptophyta; class Pinopsida; order Pinales; family Pinaceae; genus Picea; species Picea engelmannii. The sequence goes on along the minus strand of ML798248.1, from coordinate 180,717 downwards.
TTTTCTACTAGGGCCTTGTAGGCCAAACACTTGTCCAAAACGTTTCTCTTAAGTTTTAAGAAGTAAACCCATGTACGTCTGGAAAAATCATCAATGAAAGTTAAGAAATACTTGCACCCGGAAAAGGAAGGAGAAGAAAGTGGACCACACAAATCACTATAAACAAGATGCAAAGGGCCCGAGACGTGCCAAGAGGCACATTTGTCAAAAATGTCCCAATGATGTTTGTCGAGAACACAACCAGCACAAACACCATCTCTGCATGAAACAAGAGGAAGACCAATCACCATCTATTGATTACATAGTTGTTGCAATGAGCGATATTTTAGATGACCAAACCGCTCATGCCAAAGTTTGCTCAAGTCATCACTATGAGCAACAAAAACTGATGAAAAAGATGATGACCCAAAGTTGTCAAACTTGTACAACCTGGTAATATCATCAGCAATTCCAGTTGCAAGAACATTCTTAGGATCTTTTAGATCCTTGATTACAACTTGGTGAGGTGAAAACTCTATGGTTTTACCTTCACCTGAATGAGTGATTTGATAGACTGATAAAAGGTTACAAGAAAGACTTCGAACACATAATACATCATTGAAATGACCATTATCTACTTGAACTGTTCCAGATCCTACAACACTAAGATCTATCATCACCAACAAATATTTTCTTTGTGTTACATTCATTTAGAGCAGAAAATATGTCTTTATCCTTAGCCATATGATAAGATGCTCCTAAATCAATAAGCCCATCATCAAAAGAAGTAGAAGTTGAATTGAAGGAGAAACCAGAAGTGGAAAGTGCATGTCCATGAGAAGAAGAAGAAGTAGTAGTAGAATCAATACTGATGGTGTGCTTCTTCATTGTTGCTTCTATAGCGTCCATCTTCTTGAAACATTTGGACTCATCATGACCATCTTTATCACAAAAGTTTCAATGTTTGTCAGTCTTCTTATTTTTATATTTTGCTCCTTTGTCACCATTAGGAGATGAAGTTGTCTGAGCGGGTTTGGGACCCTTATGTTGTTTGTTGTTTTAGAAAGGATGTTGCGTCTTGGGATACTTGGGTTTATATTTCTACTGGAAAACTAAGGATTTGTTGGAGGTACCTACAACACTGATCACTTCAAGTTGTACAAGCTTATCTTCCTCTCTAATCAAAGCAGCACAAAATGACTCAAGAGTGGGTTTTTGATAAGCTTTCCCTAGAGCCTCTCTCATGGCATAAAAGGTAGATACAAACACAGAATATGCACTACCTAGATTAGAAAGAATAAGATAGATGCAACGCTCTTCCTCCATTTCTATCTCACTTTCTTCTCATAAAATTATGAGTGTTTTAAACTTAGATAGATAGTCTACAAGGAAAGAAAAATCACTTGGAATTAAGGTCAGTACTTGATTTTCTAACTGTTGTGTTCGAATAATATTGAGTTTACCAAACACATATTCAATCTTTTCTCAAGCTTCATTGGGGTCATCAATTTCTTTAAGGTGGAACCTTAAATCAGGAGAAATGGACATTCTGATTAGTCCACGTGCTTTGTCACTCCTATTAGCCCATTTGAATTTTTTTATCATCATCAGTGGGTGTTTTTTCCTTTCCCAAGGTAATCTGGTACAAGCCTTTACTTCTTAATAAATCTTCCATATGAGATTTTCATTGGAAGTAGTTGGTGTTGGTAAGAAAGAGATTACTTGTAGAATCCATATTAAATATGCAGATAATATGGATTTAAAAACTGAAACTGATGATATGGATGGAAATATCTCGCAAAGTTATGCGGTTTAAAAAAAATGGCGTTGAAAATGAACTTTGAATGTGAGAGTTATGTCATTTTTAAAAAAGGCATAAATGGTAAACAAAGGACCACGTTATAGTGTAAGTTGCTTTATGAAGTGAACCACTTTTATAAAGAAAACTGGGGATCACTTTTACAATGAGGTTACTTTATAAAAAAAAAGATCCACACAAAATAAATAACTCTAAAATAAAATATTAAAGCTACTTATAGTGATTCACTTTTATACTTGGAGTGAAATACACTTTACAATTTGAGCATGAAATTTTTCAAAAAAAGTAACAAAACAAGCAAAACATATTGTATTTTTTAGGAATATGATTGGGGTTGTTGTTGTCGTTTTTGTTGTTGTTGTTGTTGAAGTCCTTGGAGAGCATGTTAAAAAAAAAAAAAATCACTCAAGAAAAAAATTTCACTTCTCGATGACAACAAGGGTTAGATTTCGGTTAGTTTACCCGGAAGATGCACCTTTTCCTATATGTTTCTAATTTGTTGAGATCACACAGGGTGTGGGAAAAGAGAATACACAGATCTAAAATAGTAGCAACCCGAAAAATAAATAATACAAAACCAAAATAAAACCAAAATGATACTCTGCAAAAAATTTAAAAATGCGTATTCAGGCTTTATACCTCCAGATCTGACTCAAATGATCGTATCTTGGACAAATGGAAACCTTTTCAAGTGAAAAAAAAAGTGTTCCTCACTGAAAAGAGTGCTCTGTACGTAATGAAACAGTCCTCTTAACCCAAAAATGTACGAAGATGACATAAAATGGAGATGAGGAAATCGGCTTCATGATCTCGATCTACAACAGGAGTGGGTCTTCAAACAGGATCTGATACCATGTTTGAAAACACATGTATTCCAACAGAGGATGAACACCTTCAGTAACTACTCACATAAACAAATCAAAGATCAACACATCGATGTTTTCACGTGGTAAAACCCCTACGGGGAAACATCCACGGCCCCATCCAACGCGGCCACATGGAGCAGTTTATTAATGAAAAAGAAAAATATTACAGAGAAATTTTACAAGAGAGTTTATCACAATCGATCATCGGCAAACAAACCTCCATGGTCTTTAAATAGAGATCATGGACCAATCGGGTGTTAAGTCACGAATCAATGGTTGTTAAGATCGAGGAGAGCATGAACCATCATATCACTCTATGTCGGGAACATATCGTGACCGTCGGATTTCCTAACTACAAATGCATACTAATGCATACTAAAGAAAAAAACTAAGAAACACACTTTTACCTAACGAAACATTAGACCAAGTAGATATTAACTAACTCCTAAGTGTCTAAATATCCTAACAATGATGATGATGATGTTTTTTAATCAACAGTTAGTGAAGGAGTAACTCAGTAAGACAAATCCATATGCAGACGAAGATGAATTTATTTTTGAACCTACATTTCAAACAATTTCTTTTGAGTTCAGTGAAGAAAATATATCAATAATGCAGCAACATACAGTAAATCCACTTCCATAGATTTCAAAGCAACATGTTCAAAATACTCTTTCCAAGCCCATCATCAGACCTTGGGAAGAAATCATCTACAACAATAATAGAACATGACTAGGATATGACAAGGAAGTTATCTTTCATATTCCTGATTATTCCAGACCAATCCAGTTCCAAAGTGTTGGATTCCTTCAAGAAGTTTCAACTTCACCTATTCAAATTCATCATCAAAATTCAAAATTCCAACATTGCAATCGAGTTGGTCACATGGAGAATCAGTGTTTTGATCTCCATTGATATGAAATGATCTTTTAAAGACTATGGTTGAGTTTTAAGAATGAGTTCATTTACCAATTAAAAATTGATGAAAGAAGAAGAAATTAATGAGAAATTATAGCAACCATAATAAGAAATGCATATCAGAATGTAATCTCAAAGAACAACAAACCATAACAGAAAAACTTGTTAATGGAGTTTGGAAAGATTGACTATGTCTCTGGGCCTTTGTCTCAGTGGGTGAGGCTTTCTTATTTATCTTCAATGCTTCAAAAGTACATCAAAAAAGTGTCAAATGGATTACAAATTGGTCTAGTTTTTTTATGCTCGACCTCAAGAATCCAACACAATTGACTGCACTGAAAATGGTTGAGCGTAGCTTCCATAATTGGCCTGCAAAGTTCCCCTTCTCAATGGCTTTCCTGCATAAAAATGACTTTGGCTTTCAAATTCCTCAGCATTTCTCCTGTTCTGAACCTCCTTCATGTTGCTAAGAACCCCTAGTTTATATCATTTGAAGTGGGCATCAACCTCCCAACTTCCTCCCAATATATGGCCTCAAATCGGGCTCCATATCTCCCAATAATGGGCAAAATACATTAAAAATAGGCTGAAAAATCATAACATAAGGTGAAAAACCCACAAATTGGGAAAATTCAGGGTGCAACCCCTTTTCTCTGAGCTCCTGGTCGCATGCCCTCTTTAATTTGGCCAAGGGATAGTAATGTCACACTAGCCTTGTCGGTCTTGGCTCCTGGTCCTATGGGTTATGTCCCATGTGGCCACGACCCTACACTCCACGCTCCACATAACCGTTGTATCTCTCGAGTCCGTAGCCCCTAGCCGGTCGAGGCTGGCCCCCACCGACCGGGGCTTAGCCCAAACCTCTGGCCCAAACCAAAACAAAACCATAGTTTTCTGCCATACGGTTAAGACCCACCATTAGTGCAGTCAGTTAGCCTGGGGAGTTAGTTTGTTTCCTAGCTTGGAGGTCGTGTGTTCGAATCATCCGGAAGCCATAACAAATTTTTTGAACTAGCCAACATTGGAAAAATCTAGGGTTCCACGTGGCACCCTCTAATTGGGCCATGTGTCACCCTGTGATTGGGTCGTACCACAAATTCACCATCACAGTCAACAATCCAATCACCTGCCACGTCACTTTCGTACTACCTAGTCACCTGCCACATCACCTGTCATACAACCACGTGTCATGCTACGTCATCATCCGTACTGCACAGTCACCCTGCCATGTCATAAAATGTACAACCTAGCTATCATTCGTACTGCCACATGTCATCCTTTCATTGGGCCACATCATGTACAGACTACCACGTTCCATCCATATAGTGCCACATGTCAAATCCGTACAGGTGCCAACTCAACCCAAAAATGTTAATTTTGAGTGACACGTGTCACCTCCTGGTGATGCCACATCAGCATGATGATGTCATGTTGATGTCACCTATCATACTACTAACATCAACAGTATGGCCTATTGACTTTGACCAATTGACGTTTTTGCATGTTTGGGAAATCGGTCAGAACGCGATAACTTTGCATACGACGTCCATTTGTGAAAAAACATATATGGTCATAATCATCGTGACAAGACGGATGCAATGGCGTTGGTTTCATCCGATTTCAAGAGCTTTGATTTTTAGGCCTTCCTGGATCCATTTTGGATCATGCCTCCCCACTAAGACCTTTTGGTCCTCCAAAAGGGTATTAACCAGTCATCAAGTGCGGGATAGGCCACCCCACTTGTTCTTTGTCTTTAAACTCTGTCCTGTGCACCTGTCTCATCAATATCAATTGAAAAACAACCAGGACAACTGAAAACATATTGTTAGCCACTTGTACTCTTTCACATCTTACTGAAGCCACTACCATCCATGTTGAAAACATTAACAATGATAACATTAGAAATGTGACTGCAAATGAGCTAATATGTTTATAGTACTTGCACGACATTAGCTTTTCTTGAAGCAAAGTATGATTGAAATTCCATTCTACAACCATCTCATGTTCATGCTTAAGATCAATTGCTTGATTTGGCACAATTATAGGTGTGTTTCTTGCATAATCTGCCTTCCTTAATTATTCCATTTGTGTAGAGATTTATTTTATTTTAAGTAATGAGCATGTACAACATATTCATTGCATTCTTTAGTTAAGTAATATTGATTATGTTCCATGTAAAAAATTTCTTTGTGATCATATAAATAAGGACTTCCTAAGACCATTCCACATTCATTGAGTGTCACCACATCACATGTTACGTCATCCACAAAATTTGATGAAATTGAAAACTTTAAAGTGCATTGCTTTGTTATGTGCAATTTATGATTGTTGCTTATCCATTTGAGTGAGTAAGGTTTATGATGCATCTTAGTGTTTAATCCCAATTGTTTAACCACTTCCTCTGAAATCAAGTTATATTGAGATCCACTATCTATCAATGTATCGATCTTAGTATGTTTCATTATCAACCTTATGTGTAACGCCCCATATTTTGGCTATCGGTAGTTAAAACTTTGATTTTTCTCATCTTAGTAATTCATTGCTTAAACAACTATTTGGACTCAACAATGTTGATATAAACATGTGACAATTGTACATCTTGACCTATTTATGTGTTGCATACTATTATTTTCATTGTTATATGCTCATGATGATGATAACTCTTTGATTTGTTTAAACATGAAAATTAAGATATGGAATTTAGGTACATGGATATCGACTGAAAGTTATGTTGTGAATGCATAACAGAGGCACGCCATGATAAAAATAAACACAGATTTCTTAATTGAACGCCAATACATATATGGATTCTTATATGAAATTATGATGTATATACATAGATATGAGTTATTGGTGAACTAACCTACAGGTTGATGAGCTATGTGATAGAAAAATTACTACAATGATTAGGTAACATGGATGTCATAGACATCAAGAAGATAGTGTATGTTATAATTTGAACTTATGATTTAATTTATGGTTTCAAATATTTCTATGAATGTGGTAAGTGTGGTTTTGACAGGATACGTGACTTTCCTAGAGTGGTTGTTTGATGATGTGACTCTAAGAACAGTAGTTTCACAA
>ML798248.1:158883-172831 GCA_009831015.1 Picea engelmannii | reverse complement strand
CTTTCTTTCTGGAATTCAAGGAAATCTAAAACATCATTTCCTATGCACACAAAAAATGACTCGAAATGTTCATAATATCAAACAAAAAACATTGGTCTCCTCATATTTAGATGCCACAAACATGGCATTTATCCCAACAAGCTACAAGACTATTCTTGTTAAGTATTTTGGGATGAAATATATCCACCAGAACAAAGTAGACATGAGGCCATATTTCGAGTGCACCTCAATAAACTAGTCTACCACAAAAGCTCTGATAATGTGATTTATGTTAGTTTTAGTAGACGTGCTCTCTGGAGGCACAAAACTAAAGACCTCTAATTTCACATTGGAAGCTAGATATGTCTAGTATATATATTCAATAATGGCCAATAGATTTCCCTCATCACCTTCGTCAACAGGGTCCTACACCGTCCCTATTTCCATATCTTAGCTTTTGTATATATCCTCCTCAAATACAGAAGCCCCGCCATGGCCCCAACATTTAAAAGTTGCAACCTCAGCCATCATAACAATTTGCAATAATTTTGCCATGAGTCTTTACAATCTACCCAAAGTTGTAGTAGTAACTCCCATTTCTTTCCACATAAGTCCAAACACAAATAGCTCGAAGGTAACCACCATCCTTGCAAATTAAAATTCTCAACTTGGAGATGCCTTTATGCAGACCGATATTGTTGAGAACGTCCAAAAATTCCTCCACCGGATCTTCGACCAGGGTTACTGTAACTGCAACTGGTATAAATAAATAAATAAATTGAAATCCATCCAATTGGTACCTCTAAGGTGAAGGCAACCAACGCCTAGGGTTCATAGATGTGAAGGCTGCAGATTACATACCAAAAATATAAAGCGTAGGTAGCTATAATTATTGGGATATTAAGCTATTAACCGCACCTAGTCGTACTATTTCCCTAGCATCCTTGCCTCAGGCTAGTTCATGCATCTAAAGATGTGCGTTGAAAGCTCTTGAAACTTGAAACTTGTACATGAAATACTTAACCAATAGACTGTGAAATATTGTCTAGTTTGAACTGAACCCTTCGATTGTGAACAAAACAATGGATCACGAAGCAAAACCTCCTGATGAAGCATTAATGGGTTATCCAAGCGTTACCTGGTCCAACCCATCCCGATCTATGGTGACAGTGACAGCCAATGCAGTTCGCGGAAGAATGGATTTGATGAATCTAGTTATTTATGGTAGAGCGGTACGAACAATCTACAGTCATATCCAGTAAGATAGAAGCCAGACAAAATTATGTATTGTATTCAATTTAACACAGCTATCCATAATCTGTTGTTGTAATTAGTTATCATTGATGGTCTCTAATTATGTAATTGTGTGTGGGAGCAAGGTGGGATGAAGAAAGCAAGCGAGAATCTAAACATTATTTACCAGTCTCCTGTTATGTTAACCTTTGTAAATAAGATATATATTCCTGCACACACCAACATCGTCTATATCTTGGCATAGCTGACAGAGGAAGATAGAGTTAGCAGCCTACACACGCCAACACCATCTATAGATTAGAGTAGCTGACAGACACCATCTATAGCTTAGCATAGCTGACAGAGGGTAACTGCACCATAAACTATCAAGAGAGTAAATTTGATTTGACCTCTCCAGATAGAGTAGCGACGTGCATTTGAGAGATCAATCGGTTATATATACATACTTGCATTCAATTCATCATGATATCAGTTTGAAAGAACCCATTATTTATGTTCTATGGTGCGCCCATTTCCCCACACCCACATCAAATCATTGAATATCTCTGAATATTATAAAGATAAGATGTGTTGTTTTCACCATAAAAAAAAAAAATCCACCGACAATGAAAAAGATTTTAATAGATTTTCTTTGTACCTACTACAAAAATATTCCACCATTGTATTTTTACTCTTGGTAACGTTTACAGAAATATTCCACCGTTGTATGTTTACTCTCGGTAACGTTTAACATCATTGGGATTACTTGGAATTGCTAGACTTGAGTTACTGAACTGACCGCAATATTTAAAACCAAAGAGGAAAATATTATTAATAATATATATATAATAAAAATAAACGTATATCACATTGATAGATTTTGATATATTCAATGTGTTTAAATAGAATAAATCAAGGGGTTATGTTACTTGAATATGTTGAACGGGAGTGCATCTTGATTCTTTATCATTCAATGGTTTTCATTAAATGTTGAATAATCCACTGGTTGGAATAAACCTGAGTCACCTTTCCTTGCCCTACACTCACTTAAACTAAATGAGTACCGAGGAAATATTTAGCTTTGAATTAGTCGTGCATGCCACTTGACCTAAACGTTGCTTGGAGATTGGTTTTACCGAGTGTATTTTATGAATGTTATATATTATTTGAAGTGATATTATACACGAATAGTTCAACCCTAGTTGCATGCCTATACTTATATAGGGTACGTAAATATCTATAAGATTTTTTATTTTTATTTTCATTTGATTTGACATCGGATGGTTCGAGAGAAGGCTACGATCACTTAAAAATTCTAGCATATAACCATCATTCCAAATGCAAGGCATTTTTCCTTTCAATTATTTTTTACTTTGTTATTTATAACATCGAATATAACAAATGAATTAAAATAAATGTATCTAGTCTATTAAGGAATTGTGTCGCCATGAGAAAAGCAAACAGTGCAACAATGGCGATCAAATTGAAGATTAACTTATTTATGTTGAAGGGAAAACCATTTAATTAATTGAAACATATTCACTCCAAACAAAGAATCATCTTATAATAAAATAGCCACTTTTACCAATCTCGATATAGTCTGGTGTCATCACGCACGCATATTGATTTTGATTCTTCAATTTTAAAATTTTGGATATTCGTTCTCCATTTTATAATCACTTTTTAAAATAATGTATTATATTTTTATTTCTTTTGGATATTGTGAATATTGATTTTTCTATTTTTCATTATTTTCTAAAATAATTTATTTTTTTTTTTAATTTTTCTCTCTCTATTACAGTTTGCAGACCAACATATCATCCTCTTTAATCCTATTTATAGTCATTAAAATTGGTTTTCAATCATGTTTCCCTTCTTAGATGACAAATTATATATAATCATTATGCTTTTTAATATATGTGTTGGTATATATAAAAATATGTTATATATAAATAGTAATCTGTAATGATTCTTTTAATATAGGCACGGCCTAAAAATAATAAAAATAAAATAAAATAAATTATCCCAAAATAATTTACTATGGTTATTATGTATGTTATATAATTTGAGTTTTTAAAAGATGATTTTAAAAGTAAATGTCAAAACAATCCTTAGTATATGTGGTTGATCTATAAAAAAAAAAAAGTGTATAACATATAGTAAAAAAAGTCCATGAAAAAAAAAAATGTTAAATAAGAGTGATAGGTAAGAGGAAGTGATAAAAAAAAAATGTAAAATATATAACATATAGAAAGCATATGAAAGGGATAAAAGATAATGTAATATGAACAATTAAAGGTGAGATATATGTGGTATTATTAGGAAATGACATGACTATGTAAGCATGATAAGACAATGAGAGGTAGTAAAATAATAATTATAAAAATATGATTAAAAATAAAATAAGAATAAAAGAAAATAAATAAAGTATTGAAAGTATAAAAAAAAAAAGGGGGAGTAAAATAATATAAGTAGATGAGTAATAGTAATTAATTAAGAGGAAGGAGACGAAGAGGGTACATATCAAGGGTAAGGATATATTAATATAATAGAGGTATGAGTTGAGATAGGAGAAATAAATGGTGATACTAGATATTTGACTTGAGGACCCTAAGGGATACCATAAAGGGAACATGTGTTTGGAACAATAATTGAAAGGTTGATATAATATGTTTTATTACACTGTGGTTGAGGTAAGGTATTTGAACTAATTTATATTAGTTGACAAGATATTGACTCAACTCGTGGTCAATTATGCGTTAATTGTTAAATAAAATGGGGTTGATTATTAGGGAATGTTGGTAGTGGGTGTAAGAGACTAAAAAATTACTATCTACAACCACCTTGTGTGAAAATGACCTTATGGTTGGATAAAAATTGCAAGATGAAATGCATACTCAATATAACATTTACAATGTTCAATTAAAGAGAAATATAGCTTACTTGAAGGAAACCAATTTACAAGTAGAATGATAAATGATAAGAAACTTCATCCCACAACTAAACTTCTTCCGCAGTAGATGAAGGAACTTGATGAATGATAGTAATGCAACAAGAAAGGGCTAGAGAACAAAATTGGTTAGTAGCATGTAGATATAAAGGATATAAAGTTGAGATGTATGAAGTGAAATTGTGAGGGAAGAAAGACCTAAAGGAAAGTATTGATAGAGTGTAGAATGGACCCTAGGAGGAAACATGATTTTGGATTATGATGCTAACTAAAGCAAGGTAGACATGGTACTTGTACATGTAGGCATGTTTGCAATAGTGAATTGTTGATAGAAAGCATTATTAGTTTTTACTATGATGAAAATGATCCTATACTAAACATTTAACTTGATCGAGATCTAATTTGTATCACTTGAGAGGAAAGTCAGATTGAGGAAAATGACCAAATTATTCATTGAGGACATCAAATGACAATCAATTAGCGGTATCTTAGTCAATGTCCCTAAGCATGGGAAATTATGTGATGGAATATGTATTGTATCACTCAAGATAGAGTGATAGTAAAGTCAATGATAATTGGTTTTAATTTTTAATATATTCTAGGTGGAATTATATGCTTGGCTTAATGAAATTATAATCGAACTCAATATGAGATTCACTTAACTAAAGAACCAATAATGAGATAAGATTCTAATTGGCTATCAAACTAGTATAGAACTTAGGAAGACTAAATCTATAAGAGAAGCATGTCTTTCATTAATTTAATTACCAATGGTAATAAAATAGAGTCAAGACATAGTAAGGTTCCTACTAAATAGGCGTAGTTGCAATCAATATATTAATAGCCTCGACATGTTTTAATCAAGTCATGGTCCAATGGGGCCAATATAACACAAGGTTTGCTATCAAGAAAGACAAATAGAAGTTGTGTCATAAATTCTACTCATATTTTAAATGAGCATAACTTCAGGACGAAGTTTCTTGAAGGGTGGGTGTATGTAACGCCCCATATTTTGGCTTTAGGTAGTTAGAACTTTGATTTTTCTCATCTTAGTAATTCATTGCTTAAACAACTATTTGGACTCAACAATGTTGATATAGACATGTGACAAGTGTACATCTTGACCTATTTATGTGTTGCATACTATTATTTTCATTGTTATATGCTCATGATGATGATAACTCTTTGATTTGTTTAAACATGAAAATTAAGATATGGAATTTAGGTACATGGATATCGACTGAAAGTTATGTTGTGAATGCATAACAAAGGCAAGCCATGATAAAAATAAACATAGATTTCTTAATTGAATGCCAATACATATATGGATTCTTATATGAAATTATGATGTATATACATAGATATGAGTTATTGGTGAACTAATCTACAGGTCGATGAGCTATGTGATAGCCAAATGACTACAATGATGAAGTAACATGGATGTCATAGACATCAAGAAGATAGTGTATGTTATAATTTGAACTTATGATTTAATTTATGGTTTCAAATATTTCTATGATGTGTGGTAAGTGTGGCTTTGACAGGACACATGACTTTCCTAGAGTGGTTGTTTGATGACGTGACTCTAAGAACAGTAGTTGCACAATACAACTTGATGTCGGGTGTTGACCCTAGTTCTATAAGGAGGGGTGGAGGTATTTCCCACCGTTTATCCTCCGAAACCTAGAGTCGTGGGAGGGTTGTGTGAAGTCACGCTCTCATAGATGTGTGATGATGACTGCTAGTTGTGTTGACCCTAGTTCTATGAGGAGGGGTGGAGGTATTTCCCACCGTTTATCCTCTGAAACCTAGAGTCGTGGGAGGGTTGTGTGAAGTCATGCTCCCCTAGACGTGTGATGATGACTGCTAGTTGTCTGTTGGGGAAACTTGGTCGAGATGTATGACACTTCCGCTTATGGGTTCTATCTAGAGTTAGCTCAATATAGTTGATGCTCCAGCTTATTCCAACAGAAGAAAGGATAGGATGGAAGATGGAAGTAGGTTAGGAAGGAAGGATGCTTCAATGTTAGTTGAGAATACGGATTGGGGATTAGAGATGCCACTATTGTTTGCTCACTTGGTTCCTACCATGTTTAAAACCCTCTTTTATTTCCTATTGATATTTTAAGTATGACAATGAGTTATTGATGAATTGGTGTAATTTAGTTTGTTAAGATTATTAAATGATGCATTACTTGATATGTTGTCCTACATGTCTTGGTGATCATATAGGAACTATGCACTAGAGGAAATGATTGTTTATCGTTAGTATAGACATGAGATATGTGTCCGCTAGCTACGCACACATACCCTACCCATGTACATTAGTATAAGTAATTAATGTATTAATTATTAAAGTAAATTATTAACTATTTAATTGAATGTTTATTGAATATGTAAATTATATTGCATACAAAATATCTAGAAGCATTAAATACCTTCTTGACTTTGATAGATGGTGGGTATGATGAATTAAATGAGCATGGTGGAGTGTTATGTACATTTTTGGGAAAATTATCAAATAACATTTATTAGCTAGCATGAGAAGAAAGAATTTTTATTTTACTTATTGTTGTTTAATGCAAGTCATTTATATTTAGTTTTATTTTAATATTTTCCCAAAATATCTAGATAAAAGAGGTTGATGGATAATAATGAGGGTGGTTGAGGAGACTTGGGGAAGGGTGTATGGAAACTTGATAAATAGGGAGGAGAAGTGGTGAGGAAGGGGGATTTGGGAGGTTTTAGCAGATGTAGAAGAATTGTGTAAATCAAAATCAATGAAATTATGCTAAAAAAAAGTTGTTATTGTGTATGTATTTAATGAATGATTAATTGCTTAGCATCATGTAGAGGGGTGCTACATGAAACAACTTGCATCTAGAATCATATCCATCACCAATTTTACATGTCAAACCAACTGTTGTGATCTTAGTCTCATCATCTGAATCATATCCCAAGTCTGTTGGTCATGTTGTTGTTGCAATTGTTTGCCTCCCTTTCCTTTCTTTGAGCCATTTCGGTCTCTTCTCGGGATGCAATTGCCAGAAATGGTCATCATCATGCCCTTATTTCTTGCAATGCTTGCAAGAGAGCTTCTCTTCCCTTCTTGTCACTGAATTTGTTTTCTTTCCATTCCCCTTTCTTTTGTCCTCTTTCCTTGAAGATGATTCCCCTGATACACCAACTCTTGTTTTCCCTACTTCAATGTATGTTTCTTGAACAAAAACCTCATCAAGATTAGTAGGTCCAAACATAAATAAAGCATTACGAATATGTGCAGGTAAACCTCCTATATACTTCATAAGAGTTTCTTGGGTATGTAATGGGATGTTTAACATTAATTCCATCTTACAAAATTCATCTATGTATTCTTGCATTGTTTGTCCCTTTCTTAGTTTAACACCTTGTCATTCAATTAAAGCCTTCTCTTTATAACCCAAAGGATAAAATTGCTTTCTAAGTGCAAAAACAAAATATTTCCATGGTGGAAATACATTACCCACTTGTTGCGTGTCATTTTGCAACTTACTCTGACACCAGATAAGTGTTGTGCCTGCAAGATGAAGTGATGCCAACTTGATTTGAGTTGCCTCATCTTTGATTTGTTGCACACTGCAATAAACTTCCATCTGTCTGACCTAGTTATCAAGCCTCTCAAAATTGACTTCACCATCATACATGTGTAATTCAAATTTCACATCAAGCTTAAGTAAAGGCATATCATTTTTATGTTTATGGGAATGTTTTCTTGTGGTGGATTTGGAACTTGTACTTGAAGAAGAAGAAGTTGATGGAGACGAAGGAGGTGAAGGAGAAGTTTTAGGAGGATCCTCTCCTTCTTCACTTTTTTCTTGTTTAGAAGATTCCCCTTGGAAAGGCCTCTTTCATTCCAATTAATCCTCATATAAGACATTTACCATCCCAAACATGGAGAATAAATGTTTTTGCAACTCGGTCTCATTCTAAGACATGCCTTCTTTCGATGCCATCTCCTCACTTTGAGAAGTCCTCTTTATCGATCTAATCTCTCGATCCCCTTCTACAATCTTCCCTTCACCGTGATTCATTTTTTCCCTGGTAATCATGCAAACTCAAAAAACAACCGTCAACCTGCTCTGATACCACTTGATCCGAAATGAAGTTTTAAAGACTATGGTTGAGTTTTAAGCAAGAGTTCATTTACCAACTAAGAATTGATGAAAGAATAAGAAATTAATGAGATATCATACCATCCATAATAAGAAATGCATATCAAAATGTAAGCTTAAATAACAACAATCCATAACACTAAAACTTGTTAATGGAGTTCAACAAGATTGCCTACGTCTCTGGGCCTTTGTCTCAATGGGTGAGGCTTTCTTATTTCTCTTCAATGCTTCAAAAGTACATCAGAAAAGTGTAAAATGGATTACAAAATAGTATGGTTGTGTTCTACTTGACCTCAAGAATCCAACACAATTGATGGCACTGAAAATGGTTGAGCGTAGCTCCCAGAATTGGCCCGCAAAGTTCCCCTTCTCAATGGCTTACCTGCATAAAAATGACTTTGGCTTTCAAATTCCTCATCATTTCTCCTGTTATGAACCTCCTTCATGCTGCTAAGAACCCCTAGTTTATATAGATTTTAAGTGTGCATCAACCTCCCAAGTTCCTCCCAATATTTGGACTCAAATTGGGCTCCATATCTCCCAATAATGGGCAAAATCCATTAAAAATAGGACGAAAAATCATAACATAAGCTGAAAAACCCACAAATTAGGAAAATTCAAGGTGCAGCCCCTTTTCTCCTGGATCTTGGTCTCATGTGCTCTGCCATGTGGCCATGGGCTATTAATGTCACGTTGTCCCCCCCCCTCCCCCGGTCTTGTCTCCTAGTCCTGTGGGTTATGGCCCATGTGGCCATGACCCTACACTCCACGCTCCACATAATCGTTTTAGCTCCCGAGCCCGTAGCCCCTGGTCGATCAGGGATGGTCCCCGCTAACCTGGGATTAGCCCAACCCTCCGGCCCAAACCAAAACAAAACCATAGTTTGTCTCCATATGGTTAAGACCCACCATTAGCGCAGCTGGTTAGCCCAGGGAGTTAGTTTGTTTCCTAGCTTGGAGGTCATGTGTTCGAATCCTCCGGAAGCCATAACAAATTTTTTGAACTAGCCGACATTGGAAAAATATGAGGTGCCACATGGCACCCTCTTATTGGGCCATGTGTCACCCTGTGATTGGGCCATACCACACAGTCACCAGCATAGTCACCTGCCATGTCACTTTCGTACATCCAAGTCACCTTCCTAGTCACCTGCCATACAGCCACGTGTCGTGCCACATCATCATCCATACTGCACAGTCACCCTTCCACGTTAGAATCTGTATAGGCCAACTGTCATCCATACTGTCATGTGTCAGCCTGCCATTAGGCCACATCATGTACGGACTGCCACGTGTCATCCATACAATTCCACATGTCAAATCTGTACAGTGCCACGTGTCAAATCCATACAGGTGCCAACTCAGCCCGAAAATGTGAATTTTGAGTGACACATGTCACATCCTGGTGATGCCATGTCAGCATGATGACATCATGTTGATGTCACCTGTCGTACTGCTGGCATCGGTAGTATGACCTATTGACTTTGACCAGTTGACTTTTTGCTCATTTGGGAAATCGGTCAGAATGTGATAACTTTCGCATACGACGTCCATTTGCGAAAAAAAATATATGGTCGGAATCATCGTGGCGAGACAGACGCAATGGAGTTGGTTTCATATGATTCTAAGAACTTTTATTTTTAGGCCTTCCTGGATCCATTTTGGATCATCCATCCATTCCAGTATTGTGGCAAGCATAACCATTATTTAGACAGATGTTCAACACTAAAGAAACCTACAATATTGAAGATTCACTATGAGTGGATTGATCCTTGGTAGTGGTCATCAACAACCAAGCGATTATATAAATATTACCATAGAATTCAATCTTGAGTAAAGACCAATCTTGCAACACATAACATTTTTTGTACCTCACATAAGTGGTCCTCTTATGGCGTAGCTTTTAAGAATGGACCTCACAAGATGAGATAACATGTGGTTGTCTCCAGGTTCCCACTTTGTGTTGTACACAAATGAAACAAGTATGGTACTTTCTTGAGCCCAAAGAGGGGAGTACAATGATGTAACTCTTATGTACCTTAAAGGGGGAAGATCAAAAATCAAGTGAAGATGGTTCAAGAAACCACTTGAAGCCTCTCCTTTCATCTGAAAAAGGGGGGAATCGATGATGGAATTGAAGATGGTTGTTAGACCGAAAGTTTCGACAACAAAAACATCAAATTTTTCATATAGGCATGAAATTTTCCATATGGACAATTGCAGTTTGTAGATGACATACTTTGGTAGAATTATGGTTCAATGACTTACAATTGAATCATACACATGATACATCATTGGGATGTTGTTGGACACCTAAAAGGGTCAAAATCGGTTAGTGGTCATCTAAAAACCATCAGATACATGGTATCAATTGGTCAGTGGTTATCCCAAACCACATATTCAGAGATCACTTTAGTGCTACACTGATAGTACAGTGGTGATACTACATGTTCACCAATTAGCAGAAGATATCAGATTCTTCTAGCTCAAATACTTGGAAAAATGATCGAATTGTCAAGAAATTAGAGAATGTTCAGATATTGTAGATGTTCACTTCCATATCTCAGCTCTCTTCCAATTCATTTGAGATGAACCATTCAACATCTAGATTGGTGGTTTTTCAGGCAGTTTTTCATTGAGGCTCAGCTCTGGAATTTCAATATGAAGACTTGGAAATGATACCAGTTTATGCTTCATTGCTAGTATTATTGATCGGAGTTGTGATTGAGGGGGGGAATCTTAACCTATGGCTTACCTTACCAATCACTAAGTTAATTGTCACCTATATTTGTATTATTCATTTAGGATATTAGTAATATATCCTCAAGTGATGAATAATGAGTTAGTTAAGATTTCCTAGCCTAGTCATCATGTATGATTTTAGGATCTAGAGCAAATATCTCTATGAGATGGCATCACCCATTTTAATATAAATATGTACCATTGGTGTGAATACATTTGAGTTGGCTAGTGAGCCTTTTTCGTCATATCGTTGTTCGTGTGCATATTATATCATTTTTTCTAATAATTATAACTCTATTTAGTGTTTGACATATTTTTATTCTCTCCTTTTTTCTAATGATTCCATATAATCGTAAAGACTCTCTAGGATGACTTTGGGGGGCCTCCCATATCAGGTTGAGTTTTTGGAATAGGTGGTGGAGTGCTCATAGTGAAAAGAACAAAAAATAAGTAACAATTGTTATTTTGGATTGACTTTGAAAATGGAAAAGAATTTTTTTTAAATGATAATAATTATATTAATTATTATCTATGAAATCAATTTTTACTTATTAAACTTTTAAAAATTAAAAATAAATAAATAAATAATAAGATTAATTAAATGTAGGCCCCCGGGGGGGCATCTCAATTGGCAA
Organism: Picea engelmannii; assembly: GCA_009831015.1. NCBI lineage: Eukaryota > Viridiplantae > Streptophyta > Pinopsida > Pinales > Pinaceae > Picea > Picea engelmannii. The sequence goes on along the minus strand of ML798248.1, from coordinate 161,141 downwards.
GTGCCGTGAAAATGAAGTTCCATGAGGTTTCGAGTTCAACTCCCCCCGGCTTACAATGTGTGTCGTGTAAGGAGCATCGTGGGCACACCTGGAGGTTATAGTGGTAGCAATTGGATAACACAGCCACGTGTAACGCGAGCACGTGCCCAACTAGTTGTTGATTCCTCCAGACATATATAAAAAAAAAGATTAATTAAATGTATTTAATTTTCACACATTACTAAATTACAAATATATTTTAAATTAAGTAACAAGTGACTCACTATTTCACATGTCTATGTGCTCAGCAGGTTGAAGAAGTCGTAACTCACTAAATATGCTCATAATGTTGAAGAAGTCGTAACTCACTAAAAATGCTTAGCATGTTGAAGAAGCCAGAACTAAAAATTATTCAAAACCATGAAGAGTATTCCTGTCAAAAATATCAAAACAACATAGATTATTCCCCTTTAAAACCCCAAGAAAAAATGTTATATATATATATATAAACATTTTCTCATATTAAGTTGTAGAACACATCTCCATACAATAAATATTTAAAATATAGATTTTATTCTTTTAATTTTGATTTATTTTAAAATTATGAAAATTTTAATTTAAAAAATAAATTAATTAAGAAAAAAATATTTCACTAAAAAATAAATTTATTTGTTGATTAACTAACTCTTTATTTAAATAAAATTAAAATTATATTGTAATTAAAAATTACAAATTCACCAAAATAAAATTGCAATTTTAAATTACAATTTGAAAAAATAAAAATGTAATTTTGAATCATGGAATCTTCATATAAAAATGAACATATAGATAGAATCTTCCAATTTTACACAAGAATATGTCCAAGAAAAAGGATAGAGTGAATATCCTTTATCATACATCCAACTATAAGTGCGAATAATAAATTCATGCAAATATGTAAATTAAATAATTACATTTAAGGTAAGTGATATCCAAAATCTATTTTTAAAATGTTTGTGTCATTTGTATTAAATTATAGCTCACATAAAGAAGAAAATCCTAATAAAACATTAAAGGTTCAGATATTCGATGCAAGTGGCACGATGTTTTCAAAAACATTAGTTGATTTTCCATTGGTGTATTGTGGTCTTGATATTCTTCATGGACACATATAGTCAATAATAACATCTATAGTTGGAGCCTTGGTGGGATTGTTTAACAATGTAGGAGATATTTAAGATATTGAACAATTCTTTCTCAGTGCCACTCGAACCAATTTGATGCTTGAAGAAAAATTGTTAAGAACCGAGGGGTCTCTAAAAGTTAAATTAAGGAATGCGATAAGGAATTTGCAACACAAATATGGATTTGGATCATATATTTATCTATATTTATATTTTGGATTCCTCTTGATTTTTCAAGATGAAAAAGATTAATTATATATACTTAGGATGCTTCTTGATTTTTCAATAGAAAAAAGGAGCATCATTATCTAACATATTCATTCATTAACATTGCAATGTGACACAATCCTTCAGGATCACTACAATTGACATAAGTTCACCAACATTTGACATAACTTTTTTGGAACGTTTTAATGTGATAAAAACTTTAATCATCATTACAATGTGGCAATTATGGATGAATATAGAAATTTAACATAAGTCAACCAAAATGAACGTTGCAATGTAACATAACCATAGTCAACTTTGGTCAACCATAGTAATATGGGCACTCATGGTCAACCATAATCATGGTCAACCATAATCATGGCCAACCATGGTTAACCTAAGTCACTCATGGTTAACCATAGTCAATCATGGCCAACCATGTTCAACCCATGTCACCCACGATTATGTTGATATACACCTTGTGACATGGCCCAACCCTTCATGAATGTCACAATGCAACACATGTAATGAGGAACATAACATTTCGTTATAAGATGACCAAGACGAATATGACAGTGCATCATGACCATTCAGGAACATCTCATTTAAACACAACCCTTAAGGAGTAATGTGTAAATATATATGTAATAAGGTCGGCCTAGTAGTAAAAGGGCCTCATGTGCAACTGTGAATATGTATATATAGAGATAATGTATTCATTATTATGAGGGAGGTGAATTGTGAAGTATGAAAGGTAATTGATTATTTGGAGGGGGTTCCTCTATTCTTTAAGGAGTTATCGTGTAACTTATCTATATTGGAGTTGTGCTCCGCGCTCACATTATGTACACGGTGTGTACTTATGTTCATTTATGATAATTTAAGCATATGGTTCATATTACAGAGGGA
>ML798248.1:101460-152892 GCA_009831015.1 Picea engelmannii | reverse complement strand
TAGCGAGTCTTTCACTCTGTATTTTTACAGTCTCTGTACATTTCTTTCATTAATAGAAATCATGTATTACTATATCTTTGTGTTTATGGTTGCATCTCTGATATATTTCTGTTATATTACTGGATATACGTGATATCTCTGTGCATTTCTTTGTTATATCTTCGCTCTCATTTCGTGCCGAAAATAATCCAGATCAATAGTGTTCAATAATACCAAGTAGTTCTCAACGTGTTCATGATTCATACATGATCATCACATTTGACACTAATACAAACATCATATAATTAAAAAGAGTTTGAAGCATAAATATAATCCAAGTGTATTTATCAACAAAAAATGGATTGTCCACACATCAAAATGCCTTTAAATAATAAAATGTCAAGTAATAATAATTTTAGTCAAAGAGGGGCATTACAAAAACGAAATATCAACAATCGGAATTTATCTGACCTTGATTCGAACGAAACTCATAAATATAGGGATAATTAAAAAACTGACTTGGAGAAGCATACTTGGGAAAAGAAAATACAAAGTCCCGAGGAGATATAAAGAAACCTAGAAGACCAAAACTAAATTGTCCCAACAATGATGGCTAGGAAAGGGAAGAATATAAAGCTAAGAGACAAGACCCTGTTTGACAACACAGTATTTCCAATAGAGGATGAGTACCTTTAGTAACCACTCACACAACTAGATCAAATATCAACACATCAATGTTTTTATGTGGTAAAACCCTTGTGGGGAAACATCCATGGCCCCAACCAATGTAACCACTTGAGTCAATTTATTAATGCAGAAGAAAATATATTACAGAGATTTTTTCACAATCAATGATCGAAAAATTACCCTCCATGCTCTTTAAATAGAGATCATGTATCAATCGGATGTTAATCTACGGATCAATGTAGTCATTAAGATCAAGGAGAATATGAGTTGTTGAATCACTCTAGAATTTCAGGAACAAATCGTGATCGTCATATTACAAATTCATAATAAATAAACACACTAAGAAACACACTTTAACCTAATGACACATTAGACCAAGTTGATCTTAACTAACTCCTAAGTGTCTAAATACCCTAACATCCCTCCTTAAGAACAACTTGGGATAGGATTGAAGGATTTTCAAAGGCAACACAATAGGAGAAGGAAGGAGGCATTAGAGCTTATCCCCCCTTAATGAAAACTTCATGAACTCCTAACATAGATCGAAGCTTGGAAAACTTTGTTTTTATATGAGGCTTTGTGAAAATGTCTGCAAGTTGATCTTCTGAAGGGAAAAAGAGAACCTCAATAACTCAATCATGAATGAGATTTCATATGAAGTGCACGTGTAGCTCCATGTGTTTGTTTCACCGATGTTGAATTGGATCCTTGGAAATCTTGATGGCACTCTGATTGTCGCACCAGAGGGTGGTCATATGTTGTTGATGGAATCCAAAATCTAAAAGGATTTTTCGAAGCCATAAGGCTTATTGACTTACATTAATCATTTCTCAGTATTCTGCTTCTACCAAAGAAAGAGCAATAGCTTGTTGTTTCTTACAGTCCCAAGTGACAAGTCCAAAACCAACGCTGAAAACATAGCCTACAGTAGACTTCCGATCAAGGAAACTTTTAGGGGCTAATTTCTATTTTTTCTAAAAATGATTCGCCCAAATTCTATAAGATAAAATTATTTTACCGTAAAAATTGCCAAAATTATATGCAAACTATATAAAGTCCTTATAAATTTGAATATTTTTTAAAAAATATCGCCAAACATTTTGTAGTTTGCATATTAAGGACTAGTAAGATTCACCAAGGTTTCTACATTTTTGAATAAATTTTCATCCTTAAAATTATCCCTGCTTTCAATCATCAGGGTCATCGACCCAATCTAAATCAATGAAACCAACCAGCAAAGGAGTCCCCCCTGAACTGTAATGTATCCCAAACTAAATAGTACCCCAAACATATTGAAGTGTCCTTTTAACTTCTTTCCAATGTCTTTCATGGGGTGTTTTCATATATCAAGCAACAAGACCAATAACAAAGGAAATATTTGGACAGGTATGAGTCAATTATAAGAGGCTACTAACTAAATAACAGTACAAGGTGGCATCAGCTTCAGGAGAAGTACAAGTGCCAACAAGTTTGACTCTATATTAGAAGGGACAAGGGGCTGGTTTAGAATCATCCATGTGAAATCGACGAAGAAGGTCACAAGCATACTCAAACTAGAAAATAAATATTCCTAAATTGGTTTGCAATACCTGGAGGCCAATAAAATAATGCAAGTAGCCTAAGTCTGTGATTTCAATCTTCTTTTTAAGGTTGTATTTCACATGGGTTAAAAAATTTGGGTCACTACCAGTGAGGATAAGGTCATCAACATAAAGAACAAGGATTATGAGACAACTTCCTACTTTGTTGGTATAGACATTAAGGTCAGAATGACATCTATAAAATTCGATATCAGGAAGAAATTTGTCCATTTTGGCATACCAAGCTCCAGGAGCTTTCTTAAGACCATAAGGCAGCAAAAAAGGATGGAGTAATTATGGACATAGCCAGGAGTTTGTTCCATGTATATTTCTTCTTGCAAATCCTAATGCAAGAAGGCATATTTAACATCCATCTGATGGACTTCCCATTTATGTGAAGTAGCAAGGGATAGAACAAGGCGGATGGAATTCATTTTGGTTATAGGAGAAAAGGTTTCATTATAGTCATTGCCTTAAACGTGAGAGAACCCTTTGGAAACTAACTAGGCCTTATGTATTTCAACACTTCTATATAATGCATACTTAGTTTTGTACACCCATTTACATCTGACAAGTTTTCTTCCTTTTGGAAGAGGTACAAGATCCCAAGTATCGTTTTCCATTAAAGAGAGATACTCTTCATTCATTGTTGTGTCCCAATTTGGATGACCTTAAGCTTCATCATGAATGTAAGTCCATGCCACATTATCAAATACACAGAAGTGGATTACATCTAGCTTCATTTTATTCCATTCTTCTTCCGATATTATATTTTTTAGAGCCTTTGTGGGAGTGTGATTTACTATTTAATTTGCACAGCTAATGGCCTTCTCCCAATAATGAATACTTAATCCTTTAGATTGGATCATACAATTATCCATTTCTTTTAATGTGTGATTATTTCTTTCAACAACAACATTTTGTTTCGGTGTATATGGAATAGTATGTTTCATTTGAATGCCCTATGCATTGAAGTAACTCGTAAATTTATTGTTAACATATTCACCTCTATTATCTATTCTTAACTTTTAAATTTGATGTCGAGATTGTGTTTATACAAGGGCCTTGTAGGCCAAAAACTTATCAAGCACTTTGATCTTAAGTTTTAAGAAGTAAACCAAAGTGTGTCTGAAGGAGTCATCAATGAAAGTTAAAAAATAGTTGCACCCGGAGAAAGAAGGAGAAGAAATTGGACCACACAAATCATTGTGAACAAGCTGCAAAAGGGTCGAGGCATGCCAAGAGACACATTTGTCAAAGTTGTCTCGATTATGTTTGTTGAGAATACAACCGGCACAAACACCATCTCTGGAGGAAACAAGAGGAAGACCAGTCACCACGTGTGGATTACATAGTTGTTTAAATGAGAAATAGTTTAGATGACCGAATTTCTCATGAGAAAGTTTGTTCAAATCATCACTATAAACAACAAAAATGGAAGGAAACGATTATGACCTGAAGTTGTCAAACTTGTACAACCTGGTAATGTCATCAACAATTCTAGTTCTGAGGACATGCTTAGGATATTTTAAATCCTTGGTTACATCTTGGTGATGTGAAAACTCTATATGTTTACCTTCACCTGAATAAGTGATTTGATACACTAATATAAGGTTGCAGGAAATACTTGGAACACATAATACATCATTGAAGTGACCATTATTACCGAAACTATTCTAGACCCTACAACACTAAGACATATATCATCATCGACAAATATTTTCTTGGTGTTGTATTCATTAAGAGAATAAAATATGGCTTTATCCTTAGCAATATGATAAGATGTTCTAGAATCAATAATCCACTCATCAAAAGAAGAAGTATAAGTTGCATTGAAGGAGAAACCAAAACTAGAAAGTCCATGTCCATGAGAAGAAGAAGAAGAATCAATATTGATGTTTTGCTTCTTCATCACTGCTTCTAAGGATTCCATATTTTTAAAACATTTAGACTCCATTTGACCATCTTTCCCACAAAAGTTGCAATGTCTTTCAGTCTTCATACTTTTGGATTTTTCTCGTTTGTCGCCATTAGGAGAAAAAGATGACAGAGAGGGTTTGGGACCCTTGTTTTGCTTATTATTGTGGTGAGGATGTTGCTTCTTGGGATTCTTGGATTTATATTTCTATTGGACCACTAAGATGTTTTTGGATGTACCTACATTGTTAATCAATCCAAGTTTCACAATCTTATCTTTCTCTCAAATCAAAGCATCACAAAATGACTCAAGAGATGGTTTTTTATAAGCACTCCTTAGAGATTCCTTTAGGATATTTATACATTTAGGATTTATTTAATATATACTTGGTCTAATGTGTCATCAAGTAAAAGTGTGTTTCTTAGTGCATTTCTTTAGTATGCATTTGTAGTTAGAAAATCTGACGATCACGATATGTTCTCGACATAGAGTGATCCAATGGTTCATATTCACCTCGATCTTAATGAATACATTAATATGTGGATTAACACATAATTGGTCCATTATCTCTATTTACAAATCATGGAGGTTCATTTTTCGATGATCGATTGTGAGAAAATCTCTTTTAAAATCTCTTTGTAATCTTTTTCTTTTGCATTAATAAATTTCTCCAAGTGGTTGCATTGGTTGGGGTCGTGGATGTTTCCCTGTAGCGGTTTTACCACATCAAAATATCGATGTGTTGATCTTTGATATGGTTGTGTGAGTGGTTATTGAATGTGTTCTTCCTCTATTGGAATACCTATGTTGTTGAACATGGTATCAGAGCCTGTTTGAAGACTCACTCTCATTGTAGATCGAGATTGTGAAGCCAAGTTTCCTCATCTCTATTTTCTGCCATTTCTACACATTTCTAGGCTAGGAGGACTATTTCATTGCGTATAGAGTGCTCGTTTCAGTCGGGAACACTTTTTTTCACTTGAAAAGGTTTTTGGTTTCCCAAGATACGACCATTTCAGTCAGATCTGGAGGTATAAAGCCTGAATACACCCTTTTTAAATTTGTGCAGAGTATTATTTCGGTTTTATATTGTTTTTTTTCCGGGTTGCTACTCTTTTATATTTGCTTATGCTATTTTTCCTGTGCCCCGTGCGATCTCAGAAAATCAGAAATAGATAGGAAAAGGTGCATTTTTTGGGTAAGCTAACTGAGATCTAACCCTTGTTGTCATCAAGAAGAGAAATTTTTTTCTTCTATGAAAAGAGTTTTTTATGAGCATGCTCTCCAAGGTCATCTTCAACAACAACAACAACAATCATCCTTCTAAACAATACAACATTGTTTTGCTAGCTCACTTGGTTAAAAGTTGTCTTATTAAGTAAGAGGCCTTGAGTTCAAGTCTCTTTTTTGTTAAAAAAAAATTTAAGTTCATGCATCCATTGTAAAGTGTATTTTACCTCAAGTATAAAAGTGAATCACTATAAGTAGCTTTAATATTTCATTTTAAAGTTATTTATTTTTCATGCAACTTTCTTTTATAAAGTAACTTCATTGTAAAAGTGATCCTGCTTCTTTTTATAAAAGTGGGTCACTTCATAAAGCAACTTATTTGTAAATGTGAGTTTATTTGGAGAGGTATCACCACGTAGACCAACTTCTACTTTCCACGTGGTTCTTTGGTTACCATTTATGTCTTTTTTTTAAAGGACATAACTTTACTCCGAAGTCTATTTTCAGTGTTGTTTTTTTAAACCGCCTATTTTTTCGAGATCTTTCCATCCAAATCATTAGTTTCAGTTTTTAAATCCATATTATCTGCATATTTAATATGGTTTCTTCCAATGATCTTTTTCTTACAAGCACCAATTACTTCCAATGGAAATCTCATTTGGAGGCTTTATTAAGAAGTAAAGGCATGTACCGGATTACCTTGGGAAAAGAAAAAGAACCCATAGATGATGAAAAGAAAGTCAAATGGGATAATATTAATTATGAAGCACATGAATTGATTGGAATGTCCATCCCTCGTGATTTAAGGTTCCACCTTCAAGAAATTGATGACCCCGATGAAGCTTGGGAAAAGATTGAATCTATGTTTGGTAAACACAATATTATTCGAGCACATTAGTTAGAAAATCAGATATTGACTTTAATTCCAAATGATTTTTCTTCCATTGAAGACTATCTATCTAAGTTTAAAACACTTAGAATTTTATGTGAAGAGTGTAACATAAAGTTGGAGGAAGAGCATTGCATATATATTATTATTTCTAAGTTAGGTAGTTCATATTATTTCTTTGTATCTACATTTTATGCCATGAGAGGGGTTCTAGGGAAAGCTTATCAAAAACCCACTCTCGAGTTCTTTTGTGATGCTTTGATTAGAGAGAAAGATAATATTGTACAACTAGGAGTGATCAGCACTACAGGTGCCTCCAACAAAGCCTTAGTCGCCCAGTGGAAAGATAAACCCAAGAATCCCAAGAAGCAACATCCTTGCCACAACAACAAGCAAAACAATGGTCCCAAACCCACTCAGAAAACTTTAGCTCCTAATGGTGACAAAGGAGAAAAATCTAAAAATAAGAAGACTGACAAACATTGCAAATTTTGTGGGAAAGATGGTCGTGATGAGTTCAAATGTTTCAAGAAAATGGAATCTTTAGAAGAAGTGATGAAGAAGCAAAACATCATGATTGATGCTACTTCTTCTTCTTCCTCTCATGGACATGCACTTTTTGCTTCTAGTTTCTCCTTCAATGCAACTTCTACTTCTTCTTTTGATGAGTGGCTTATTGATTATGGAGCATCTTATCATATGGCTAGGGATAAAGCCATATTTTCTACTCTAAATGAATGTAACACCAAGAAAATATTTGTTAGTGATGATATATCTCTTAGTGTTGTAGGATCTGGAACAATTCAAGTAGATAATGGTCATTTCAACGATGTATTATGTGTTCCATGTCTTTCATGTAACCTTCTATCAGTATATCAAATCACTCATTTAGGTGAAGGTAAAACCGTAGAGTTTTCACCTCACCAACTTGTAATCAAAGATCTAAATGATCCTCAGTATGTTCTTGCAACTAGAATTGATGATCATATTTACCAGGTTGTACAAGTTTGACAAATTTGGGTCATCATCTTTTCCATCAGGTTTTGTTGCTCATAGCGATGACTTGAGCAAACTTTGGCATGAGCGGTTTGGTCATCTAAACTATCGCTCATTGCAAAAACTATGTAATCAATAGATGGTGTCTAGTCTTCTTATTTTTTCATGAAGAGATGGTGTTTGTGTTGGTTGTGTTCTCGGTAAACATCATCAGGACAATTTTGACAAACATGCCTCTTGGCATGCCTCAGGCCCTTTGCAGCTTGTTCATAGTGACTTGTGTGGTCCACTTTATTCTCCTTTTTTTTTCTGGGTGCAAGTATTTCTTAACTTTCATTGATGAATTTTTCAAACGTACTTGGGTTTACTTCTTAAAACTTAAGGGAGAAGTTTTTGACAACTTTCTACCCTTCAAGGCGCTTTTGGAAAATCAATTTGGACATCAAATTCAAATATTAAGAACAGATAATAGAGGCGAATATGTGAACAATAATTTTACAAGTTACTGCTACACAGGGCATCCAAATGCAACACAGTGTTCCAGATACACCATAGAAAAATGTTGTATCTGAGAGAAAGAACCGCACATTAAAAGAAATGGCTAATTGTATTATCCAATCTAAGGGATTAAATCTAAAGTATTGGGTGGAATCCATCAACTGTGCAAATTACATAGTAAAACACACTCCCACAAAGGATCTTAAAAATATAACACCAGAATAAGCTTGGAATAAAATTAAACCATATGTAAGTCACTTCTATGTATTTTGCAGTATAGCATGGGCTCACATTCTTGATGAGAAAAGGAAAGAATTGCATCCTAAAAGTGAGAAGTGCATATTTATTGGTTATTCTGAAGATGTCAAAGGTTACAGAGTTCTTCAACCACATTGTAATGAAATTATTACTAGAAGAGATGTTAAATTTGATGAAAATATCTTGGTCTGCGAGCCTAATTCGGCAATTGTGCCTTCTTTGGCCTACGAGCCATCTATGAAATTTGTGCCTTCTTCTGTTCCTACTATCTTTTCTTCTTCAGATGATGACAGTGAGGATGAAAATCCACCTCCGCCTTCTCACCTTCCTACAAATGAGTCCATTGAACCTGAACCAACACTAGCACCATCGCTTCCTAGATGGGTTTCTTCAACACGAGTAGCAGGTGATCTTGTCAGTGATCCTTCATATCAACGTCAGACATGTTCTCAGTTCCAACGAGCCTCTTCTCTTTTGGCTCAATTTTAGAGACTTGTGATCCAGAGACATTTGCAGAAGTTTCAAGTCATCCAAATTGGGATACAACAATGAATGAAGAGTATCGTTCTTTAATGGAAAATGATACTTGGGATCTTGTACCTCTTCCAAAAGGAAGAAAACTTGTCATATGTAAATGTGTCTACATAATTAAGTATGCTTGATATGGAAGTGTTGAAAGGAACAAGGCTCAGTTAGTTTCCAAAGGGTTTTCCCAAGTTGAAGAAATTGACTATAATGAAACCTTTTCCCCAATAGCCAAAATGAATTCCATTTGCCTTGTTGTTTCCCTTGTTGTCTGACATAAATGGGAGGTCCATCATATAGATGTTAAATCCTCCTTCTTGCATGGAAATTTTTCAAGAAGAAATCTACATGGAACAACCTCCTGACTATGTCCATAATGACTCTAGTCTTGTTTGTCGCCTTAATAAATATATTTATGGTCTTAAGCAATCTCCCCGAGCTTGGTATGCCAAAATGGACAACTTTCTTATTAGCACCGAATTTTCTAGATTTCATTATGATCCTAATGTATATACCAAGCAAGTAGTAATCCATCTCATAATCCTTGTCATTTATGTTGATGACCTTATCCTTACTGGTAGTGACTCAAAAAATTTAAACCATGTGAAAACCAATCTTAAGAATAATTTTGAAATGACAAAATTAGGATTTTTGCACTATTTCCTTGGCCTCCAAGTTTTACAAACCAATGAAGGAATTTGTATTTCCTAGTCTAAGTATGTTTGTGACTTTCTTTGTCGCTTTCACGTGGAAGATTGTAAACCATCCCCTTCTCCCTTCTAGTATGGAGTCAATATTGTTGCCACCTATACTTCTCCCGAAGTTGATGCCACCTTGTACCATTATTTAGTTGGTATCCTCTTATACTTAACTCATACACGTCCTGATCTTTCCTTTTTTATTGGTCTTGTGGTCTGGTATATGAAAACACCCCATGAAATCCATTGGAAATAATCTAAAAGTATACTTTGGTATGTTCATGGTACAATTCAATTTAGGATACATTACAATTCATGGGCGTCTCCTTTATTGATTGGTTTCACTGATTTAGATTGGGTTGGCGACCCTAATGATCAGACGTCTACTATAAGTTATGTTTTCAGCATTTGTTTAGGACCTGTCACATGGGCCTATAAGAAACAAGAGGCTATTGCACTTTCTTCATCAAAAGCAGAGTACTGAGTAGCAGTAAATGCAAGTCAGAAAGCATTATGGATTTGACAGATCCTTTCAGAGTTTGGATTCCAGCAGTAGAATTTGACTAGATTTTGGTGTGACAATCAGACTGCCATCAAGCTCGCCAAATACCCAGTTCAACATCAACGCAGTAAACACATCGAGCTACACATGCACTTCATCAGAAATAACATTCATGATCAAGTTATTGAAGTGTTATTTTCCCCTACAGAAGATCAAGTTGCAGACATTTTCACAAATTCTCTTACAGAAGTGAAGTTTTCAAAACTTTGATCTATGTTATGATTTCAAGAAGTTCTCATTAAGGTGGGGTAGGCTCTAGTTCCTCCTTCCTTCTCCTATTGTGTCACTATTTTTTGTGAGTGGGAAATCCCTCTACAGACTAGCACTTAGGGTTTTAGAATGCATGCAGAAAAGACCTAAAGAATCCTACTTTCTACCGTCATCCCAGACCTAATCCCCATTATTCTTAAGCAAATACATAGTTAAGAAGATCAAGTGAGCATACCTTATTTCGAGCGTTTGATATCGATCATTCTTCATGCTTGGTAGTTCTTTGACTACAACTCTCCTCCCAAGGCTGGCCTGCATTCACACAAGACAAACAAAGAACTCCACATGCATTTGATCTACAGATTAATGGGTTAGATATTTAATCAACATGTATGCAATAAACCATGAAAACCTCATATGGTGGGACGGGAAAAGTACTTCTTTATTATTAACTTCAAAAAATCAACTTACAATGATGAAGCCGACAACTGCTCCACGAACCTGGTCCTGGGCTCCTCTTCAATTTTCCTCCAACTTCTTTGCTCTATACTTCTCTTTGCACAAGGATGGCTAAAGGTTGGGACAAAGGGAATGTGCAATTGGGTATAGTTTCTTTACTATGATTCTCCTCTTCCAAATGGGACCCCTAGCCCTTATTTTATAGGCTAGAATAAGCTAGGTATTTGGTCGAACTTTCGTCCATGCATGGTCGAAAGGTTTAGTTAACTTACCCAAAGTTGTGTGTTTCATCAGCAACTTTCCTTTTTTCGTGCTTTAGTAGGTATATGCGGGCTATCTTGGGTCAGCTAGCGTGTACACGTGTGCAGTAATGGAGAAGGGCGTGTGGGACTTTATAAAAGGGGTTTTTAAGAAGATTTTTTCAGCAGTGTTTTGGCAAAGAAGGAATCTGAGATGGCTTGATGCCAGGTAAGCATGTCTGGTAAAAATTAGGGTTATAACAGATGCCCCCTAATGTGTGAGGTCAGAAGAGCATCTGATGGCCGAAATACATTAACAATCTTCACCGATGTGCCGAACAAGTGAGCCCAGGGACCAGAAATCGGGAGGTGTCATCTGCAAAATAATAATTGTCTCACCGAGGCGGGCATACCCATGCTCGGGATAAAATAAAATCATGGCTACCAATAAAATACATTGTATATCCATGTCATATAACTATATAAAGTGTAGCCGCGAGCAATACATGGCGGAGCTACATCTCGAAATCAAAAAGATATACATGTAGAGTATCCATATTCTAGAAGTTGATAAGGCCTGATGGTTGGAGATGATGTCTTCAAATCTCGAGCAACAACTTCAAAATATTCAAAACTTGGGTAGGAGTGTAATATGAGTGTACGAATTCACTACCCAAAGGTATTTGATGGCTCATCGATCATGGACTAGAGAATCTTGATGATCAGACTGAAGGCTTCATTGATTTCGAACAAAGAATTGATTGGACGTTCAGGATGGCCTGGTATGAGGGAAAGAGACAAACTGCAGAGGGGCCGACTCAGGCTTGGTAAAAACTTCCCTTGGACAATAGCACGACAAATGACGAGACTCGGACAGCATGGCATTAACATAATTTTACGAGGCAGGAAGCAATGCAAACTCTCCATATGTTTGGAAGAATAACCAAATGGAGGATGACACGGCTCTATGTAACGAGAACAGCTTCATAAGGTCTTATTAAATCCCAGATTTTGATGAAAAAACGGATAGATGTTCTTTATCCAAGGGCGACTCATTATGCTGCCAATAAAGAAAATACGTTTCCCTTCCTCTTTTTGGGGTATATTTGATTTTTTTGTCTTTTTTCAATAATTTTGGAAAAAAGAATAAAAGATTATTACGTTACAAAGGAGGAACGAGTGTTGAAAACATACAAGTTCAAGGCGTAGGGACAAGACTGATGTTCAAAGTAAGGACACTTAGGAAAAATCCTCTAGGGGCCAAAGGTGTCAAGTCATAGAGGCAAAGTGCTATAGGGATTACGTATAAGGAATCCTTTAGATGGTTCAGTTGAGAGAAACATGGAGTCGGCATTAGGCCAAAGACGCGGGTATGAAAATACGATTAATGAAACACACAATGGTAATGTCCTTCGATGTGAGTTTAATGAGCCCGGAGAAGGTAAGATCAGTGGTTTTTCATATTTAGAAAGTCTGGAAAACATAAAAGGAGACTCCATTGGGGTACCTTTTTCGAAGGTAGTCTAGTTGGTTCGAAAAAGGGGTAAACTAGCACCGAAAAGACGTCAATTCAAAACCATTTTAATGAGTGTGATAAAGACAAGATCACTCAGCCATTTTTTCATTTTTAAGGAGTCTAAAAAAAGCTTAACTATGGACTCTGTCAAGAATGTTCTTCTAGACCATTTTAACGAGTGTGAAAGAATAAGGTCACTCGGTGATCTTTTCAATTTTACGGAGTCTGAAAAGAGATTAACTATGGACTCCGCGGGGGTTCCTTTTTCGTACATTTAGTCCCTCAGTCTCGAAAAAGGGTTAAAATGATACCTGAGAGTACTCTTCTAGAGAAATGAAGTTCCTTAGAGTATACCTTTGTTCGTACAGTTGACCGTCCAGACCGAAAAAGGGGTAAACTACCGTCGGACAGACATGACTTCAAATTTTAGTTTAACGAGCGTGAAAGGCCACAAGATTGCTCGACAATATTTTCGTGTTTAGAGGGTCCGAAAAGGGCTTAAAAGAAGACCCGTTATGTTTTTTGGGAGTCCCAAGGGTGAGGTCAAGAGTGAAAAGGAATCATGAAAATGAGGCTCAAACTCGTAATCAGGAAAAACAAAAAGGACTCATGAGCCTACATTCATTAGTGACAGCATGGACACCATAACACAACCAGGATCTACCTAGGGCATCCATGTTCCAGTAAGCTCTACCACCAAATCGCAACACTTCTAAAGCAGCAATGAGGGTTCTGTGTCGCAACCTGATGGGATCGATCCTTTGGCAAAGGGATAAAGACAACAAGATACAAAAGTCGGGGTGGAAACCTAACCTACATGCTCAAGTTGATCATCTAAGGTTTTCCCACAGACCGTCAAAAGTGACCCAAAACTCCAAAAAATGTTATGATACCCAATCATACCCTTCCAAAGCAACTCATGAATCACTCTAAATGGTTTTCAGTTTAAAGAAAATGATAAGGGGGGCCAAAAAAGTGACAAAAGGGGCCAAAAAGTCTATAAATAGAAGCTGGAAGCTCATTATCACCATTGCTGATTTGGAAATTGACTCTAGAGAAAAACAAACGCTTTGATAAAAGTGGTGATTCTGGGAGCTACAGTGGACGAAACGACCATCCGTCTAAACCAAGTAAGTATAAACTCTCTCCTCTTGCAATTTAAATTTTTATTTATGCTTTTGGTTTCAATTTTTGGTGGGGCATCGACCTTCAAAAGGTCGACCCTAGGTCCACGCGAGTTGTCTTATGACAGGTCGTGTGTACATTCAGGCAGAGGAAAAACTGCACGCGTGTACACGTGACCGTCATCATTACAGCATGCGTGTACATGCGACTGTCATCATTACAACCTGCGTGGAGCCCTTTATTTAATGAAAAAATTTAAGAAAACAAGGGTTAACCCTCCTGAACTTGGAGTTTTGCAGGATGTATGTTCACTGGAGGGAAAGGGAGCATGAGGAGGCTAGTGAGTTGGTTAGGGAAGACCCCAATGTTGTTGTTTCCTTAATGCAATGCGGGCTGCTCAAGTTCTTCCTATGTCCTTTTATGGAGGCACAACCTAGGCTATTGAATGCCTTGGTTGATTATTGGCATCCCGACGCAGAGGCCTTTATGTTAGAGGGGCAGTCACTGGTGCCTACGACAGAGGACATATATTTTTTGACTGGCCTCTCCAGGAGAGGGGAACCAGTCAATTTCCATACATTTCCTTCGGGGCCTCATAACATATCGGAATTGATAGGACTTTATTGTGAGGTTGGTACAGACCGATTGAGCAGGTGCCCATAAGAAATATCACGGACTTATCACTGCAGAAGATTGTGTTGCTTATTGGGCGGATGACTGGTTCTGCTACTCTACATCAGGCGTCCTGTACACAGATGAATTGTGCAGTCCAATGCTTAAATGCACAAATATTTGACTGGAGCACTACACTGCTAAATTGTATGAAGAGGCGGCTGACAGATTGTTGGTCGCAGACGCAGAGGAACTTCGGGTTTGGGATGATTCTATGCTCTTTCTTCTTTGAAAGAGTTCCAAGTTTCAGTCCTCGAGTGGTTGTACGAGGACATCAGGCCTCTCTTCCTGTGGTTTGCAGATGGGTAGTGTTACTACCACAATAGGGTGGTGGAAGGACCAATGAGTCCTTTGATGATGATTTCTTCACTTGGTTGTCGCGACAGATCCCAGTCATAGAGGATTACCCTTATGTTGGGATTGATTTCTTGAGAGATCCTGAGATACTGGTACCTCCTGGCGAGGAGCGAGGAGAGATGGGTAAGTTTGCATCGTTGTTTTTGTTTTTTGTTTTTTTGTGAAACATATGTAATTTTTATGTTGTTGTTTTTTTATATATCATTTTTTTTATACCAGAGTATTTGACATATATGTGTCTGTTATGTGTAGATGTGGGACCAGTGCGACCTGTGGATTATGCGAGGAACAGGCATCGTCCTCGGCCAGGGGCCGCACCTGCTTCCGCAGGGGGACTAGCAGCAGTAGGAGAGCTTCCAGCCGGTGAGGCTGAGAGGGTGTTGAGACGAGTCGAGTGAAACTTTACCTCGCTCACCCACACAGTCCCTATGGCAGAGATTGAGGATCTACCTCCATCTATGCAGCCTCATGTAGTGGGGGCACCACAGATGTGGGTCTGATTGTTTCGGCGTTTGGAAAACGTTGTTGATCATTACAACAGGACCCACAGGCCCTGACCTTAGTTAGTCTAGACTTTTTACGTGCCGAGAGCACTACTTGTATATTTTTTTTAGGGCATAAGCCCCATGACTCGTTACTGGTCAGAATTTTAAGGCACTTGCATCCACCTATGTACTCTGATGATTATGATATTATATATGGATTTTTATGTCTTTTTGTGTCTTATGGATCATATTTGCCTTTAAAAATGTATTTACATGTTTATGTGTATGTCTTTTCATATGTGTGCGAGATGCCAATCTAAAATTTGATTAGCTAGAGTATCTGTAATTTGGTTTAATCTCCTAGGAACATGAAAATATGTAATATAATCAAAGCTTTGTTCTAAGAGATGTACCCTAAGGAATCGTCGGTGTAAAGTCAAATCATGAACATGGTAGACTCTATTTAACTGAGACACAACCAGCTGAGCATCTAAAAAGACCCGGAGATGAGAGATACCAAATGACATAGTGTCACGAAGCAACTCAATAACTACATTGTACTAGGCGACATTGTTTGTAGTGTCACCTAAGCATATACCTCTGAAAGATAATAATTGGCCTCGAGGTGTGAAAATTACCCAAGCTGCAAAGGTAAGCCTCCGAGTGTGCTGGCTAGCACCATCTGCGTACCTAATGAACACCTCTGATTCACTTGACATCTGCCACAGTGACGAAAGATAACATCAAAAATGACACATTCATACTACTAAAAGAAACTAGAAAGTAATAGTACAAAGACTATACATATGTTACAAAAAGTTACCCATGGTGACCTACCTATGAGTAATACTTCTTGAGGTAGAGCCCATTTCTAGGATCTGCCAAAGAATTTCCCTCAAAGTCAACCAAACGATAAGCGTCCTTTTTTAGAACCTCTTTTATGATGAAAGGTCTAAACCACATGGGTTTGAATTTCCCTACCCCCAGGGGGTCCTTATCTTGGTCATAGACCAGGACAAGGTCGCCTTCGGAGAAAATCCAAGGATGAACGTACCGATCATATTGACACTTGACTTTATGTTTGTGAGCCTCGTTGACCAGGGCCACATCACGACGTTGTTCATTGAGCCGCTCAAAGTATAATAACCGTTCTTCAAGTAGAGAAGTGTCTGGAAATAATTGTACTACCAACTTTAGGGATGGTATCTAACATTCTATAGGCAAGACTGCTTCCATCCCGTAAACGAGTTGAAAAGGTGAGAAACCAGTTGCAGTCTTAACAGACGTTCAGTAAGCCCATAATGTCGAGTATAACATCAAATGCCAATTTGACTTGGCTGAGTTGATCATTCGTTGTAGGATGGTCTTAAGAGATTTATTTATAGCTTCCACCTGACCATTTTCTTGGTCGGGGATAGTAGGGTGATGAATGTTCTTGCCGCAACCCAAGCTTTGATGTTAACTCAGTCATCATCTGGTTCTGAAAGTGACTTCCATGGTCAGTGACAATCTCTCTCGGGACGTTGAACCTTGCTATTATATGGTTGAATAAAAACAGATTCACAGTCTCTCCATCATCTTTAAACATTGGCATAGCTTCGACCCACTTCATGAAGTAGTCTATGGCTACAATGGTATAACGGTGCCCCTTTGCTGAAGGAGGGTTGCATGTAGTGTAATCAATTCCCCCACTTGGTGAAGGGACCAAATGTGATGACAGGAAACATGGGAGCGGGATGTGCCCTCATCTTCCGAGAGAATATCTGACACGGGTGGCACTTCTTGACCGATTCGATACAATCTTTGATTAGTGTCGGCCAGAAGTAACCTGCTCATAAAATCTTTTGGGTTGTTTCCAACCCAGACAAATGACCGCCACATGCTCCGGTATGGAAATCGTTAAGGACGATAAAATCTTCTTCGTGAGTGAGACATCAGTGCAGGATGCAGTCTACACCTCTTCGATACAACGTATCGTTGAGTATGAGATAATTCTTGGCCTGATGGCATATACGGCGACACTCATCACAAGAAGTAGAGGTGGGGCACTTCAAAGTCTGTATATATATAAGTATATCTCCATACCAGGGATCTGAAGATGTGATCAAAAACATATCTCCTCTGATAGGCGACTCTTCGGGCACAACATCACCTGACTCAACCGGAAGTTCTGAAATAAGTTCTGCGAAGACCAGCGACTTTTTGGATTTCGCTGAAACAAAATCTAAGTCAAATTCCTGGAGGGTGACTATCCATCTACTGATGTTTCCTCCTATTACCCATCCTGTCAACATGTACTAGAACAGATTCACAACGGCAATGACGGTGGTCTTGAGAAACAAAACATAATGATAGAACCGTTGAACAGCATGGATTGTTTCCAACGCAAGTTTTTCGATATGAGAATAATTGAGTTCCGGTCCTACTAAGCCTTGGCTCAGGTAATAGATCACATATTCTGAGAACAAATCATCTTCATGAACTAAGACCATGCCGATGGTTGACTCTGCTGCAGCCAGGTACAATAAGAAATATTTGTTATAGTTAGGTGGCCAAAGCAGAGGGGCAGTTGTGAGGGCATGTTTCAACGCATCTTTCAACGGCATCGTCCCAATGAAAAGGAACGTCTTTCTTCAGTAAGCGCATAAATCCCTTTGTGATCTCGACATAGTTGGCGATGAAACATCTTAAAAAATTCACCTTGCCCTATAGACTCTGAAGTTGAAGGATCGTGCATGGGGGAGGCAACTGAATTATTGCCTCAACCTTGAGAGGATCGACCATGATCCCTGTTGTTGACACTATGAAACCTAACAAACGTCTTGATGTTACGCAAAAGCTTCATTTGTTTGGATTCAAGCGAATCCAGAAGTAGCGACATTGCTCAAAGATAAGTTGGAGGTGTGTGGGATGATCCGTTCTCTTGCAAGATCAAGATGATAAATCATTTAAATAGGACTCGACTATATGCTTGAGATCATGGAAAGCAAAAGACATGGCCCACTGAAAAGTCGCTCTAGCATTTTTGAGACCAAAGGGCATCTTACGATACATGAATGTACCCCATGGAAAAATGAATTCCTTTTTGTGCTGGTCTTTGGGTTTGATTTGTATTTGATTATGTCTCAAAAAACCATCCATGAAAGAGAAGGCCTCGCAACCCGCACATTCATCAATTATTTGGGCGATGAATGGTGTGGGAAAATTATCTTTTGGATGGGCCTTGTTCAAATCACAGAATTCCGTACATACAAAAATCGTGCCTTGTTTCTTATTTATCGGCACGGGATTTGACACCCATTGGGTCAAATGGATAGGATAGATAAAACCATCTTTTAGCAGTTTCTCAACTTCAACCTTAATGTCTGCTACTTTCCTGGGATTAACTGGACGAAGCTTCTGCCAAACAGGCTTGGTATCTGGATAAGTTGTGATTTCATGTTCCACTATTTTTGGATCGATGCCTGGCATTTCCTCGTAAGACCAAGAAAAAATGTCGTGGAATTATTTAAATAGATCTGTGTAGATTTGAATCTCTCCGGGGGAGCAGTCAGCTCCGACGAAAACATTCTCCACGACGCCAGGGGGTTATGGAGATATTGATCGGTATGGTTTCAGCAATGGTTTCCATATTACCCTTGGCATAAACATCATGTGTAGCTAAGGGATTAATAGGACAAGACCTATCTCCAGTCATAGTTAAGGTGAATTCTTCGGCTTCAATTCTACTTAACTCTAGGAGGAAGTATGATCTATGATGAAGATCATCCCAGGGTTTGTCCGGACTAGTCATTGCTTCAATTATTGCTTTGTCAGAGGGAAAGACTAAGTCTAACGAATTAGTTTCAGTGAGAGAACCTTGAGCCCAAATAGACTCTAGAGGCGGATCTAACTCTTGTGCAGAAGTTGGATCTGTGTCGGTCGAAGCTTGTTGGACTAAAGAGTATGCTACTTCAGCTATGGACAAGGGCATGGACATGCTCAGGTGCCCTGTCCCCTCCATCATGAACGATGGGGAAGGAAGTATCCATAGATCGTTGAAGTAAGTCGTGCAAAATGACGAAACTTGGAAAATCTCAACCTTATGGTGGTCGGATATGACTTTGACATCACCTTGAGGGGGTGGGTAATCGAAGGTACCCATCAAATATGGGCACAAACCAACCCCTACATTGACTACACCTGGTTGGTGATTATCAATCATCGGGACCGCGGATACCCCCAATGAAGGGTCAGGTCTGGAGAAAGGAAATTGATCAATGGTCACAATGCGGTCCTCGTGTGGAAACAACAAGACCCAGAAAACTGTGGCAACCACTACTTGCATGGCGTAAGTCCAACTCCTTCCTAACAAGAGATTGTAGTCGAGGGACGCGTCGACTACTTCTACCTCAACGCACATGGTCTTCCCTCCTAACTGCACGGGGAAAGAGGGAATGATACCATGTGGTCGGAACAAATGACCGTTGAAAGTAGTGAGAATAGTAGGTGATGGAGATAAAATGGGTTGGCCAATGGCCTTCCAACATGCCAACGACATAACGCATGTCGAGGCGCCCTCATCAACCACCGTGCAGAAAATATTTCGAGTAAAATTTTTCGTGGGGTGAGCCACTACTATCTGAAACGCTATGTGGTAATGCAAATGAGGTTTTAAGTCGGTTGTATCCAGCATGATGGTACCCAGATTACAAGTCTCGATAGATCCTAAAGAGGCTAACAAATCTTTCCTCTGGAAAGGGCATCTTTGGAGGACCTCCAAAGCGGACATCGCACAAGGGGTTTGAGACAAATCCTCCACCACAGAATAGTTATGGGCGGCCCTTGCATTTGGGTTGTGAGAAGCTTTTTTGAACGCGCCTTTAGGGATGTGTGTCATTGTTTCGCCCAAAGTCTTCTTGGTCTAGAGAGGAAGAGATGGGAGTTCATCTTCTTTGCCATTCCCAGAAGTGCTTGGTTTACTGTAGTCATGTGCTCTAGTCGATATAAAAGCATCACCCTTCATCATATACACATTCACGGATGCGGGATTGTTTGAAGATGAATAGGGTCCTTGATTTCCCCCTTCCTTTCTTGTAGAGGCTTGGGTTAGGTTTTTCCCATGTTGGAATGGATTGGTTAACACAGTAGGTTGTTGTTGTGTCACAAACTTTTGGGCTTCTGCAAGCCGAGGACATTGGTGGGTCGGTTGGTCTTCTACGCATAGGTTGCACTGATACCTCGCCTTTCGTTTCTCAGTGGTGCTCCTCCCAACATTATTAGTGGGTTTCTTATCCCCCTTACCCTTCTTACGTTGTTTCTTCTTTCCTTCAGGCTGCTGGGTGGCCTTTGGATTTGTCGATTTCACTGTGTGTACATCTGACGTTTGGGTAGGGGGAGCAGCCAAAACAGTAGTTTGGCTGGCCGCTATGTGTTGTATAGACAATTGTTGCAATTGCTTTGTCAGTTGCTCAACGGGATTTGTTTGTGTTGAACCAACAATACCATCGGCATGTGGTCTAGCTCTCTGTCTAGTTTTATCAAGTATTGAGCATGGCCCATCTAGCAAGATCTCGTATAATAAACCAGATTGGGAATAGATTAGCTCAAGTTGTTGAGCTCTCATGATGGCGTCTTCTTCAGAAAATACTCCCAATGTCACGACATATTTGGATAATTGTGGGACCAAAGACTTAAGGAACCACTCGAGCAGGAATGCTGGTGGGACTGGCACCTTAATTAAACTCTTTCGGCGTCTCCATTCTCGGATGTGATCAGAGATATGGTTTTCTTTTGTCTGGACGAAATTGGCCAACAGTTATGTGCCAACGTCGTATCTCACAGGTAATTGGAAATGGTTTAGGAA
Source organism: Picea engelmannii (assembly GCA_009831015.1). Lineage (NCBI taxonomy): Eukaryota > Viridiplantae > Streptophyta > Pinopsida > Pinales > Pinaceae > Picea > Picea engelmannii. Next base: position 132,164 of record ML798248.1, on the reverse strand, counting down.
ATCCATTGCCAATTCGCCGAAGGAAGAGTATCTTGAGCGGTCGAGCTCAATGTACCATTTCGCGGCACTCCCAATGAGAGTACATTGAAACAATCACAATTTTATTGAGTCGTATTTCAACGAGTTAGATGAGCACCAAAGATGGAAGGTGGTCACATGATCTCCTGGATCTTCGTTAGGCTTGGCTTAAAACTTTGGTATGTCCAAAGGCAACTTTGTCGGCATAGGGGGCCAATGCGGATCATGATAGATAGGTTCATTCAACAACCTTGTTGAGTCTGGCAAATGCAAAGTTGTCAGGAAAGGTAGTTTGGGTTGTTGGTGATAACCATGGAAAAAGGGACCTAGAGTTTGACTAGCACCAGGTTGCCAGGAAAAGTTCAGTTTCTGGCCTGGGTTCTGGTAAAAACCATGGCCATGACCAGCATAGGAGTTATGCGTGTGAAGAGACATCATCGACTGATTCCCAAAATAGGATGTAGACGGTTGGGCGTGCATTACATTTGAAGGACTTTGGGAAGGATTGCCCCATGCCGATCCCGTGGGGATAGGCATAGTACCTTGTCTAGGGTTCCATTGGTTGTGAAATGAACTACCCCATATCGGAATTCCTGACAAGGGAACCAATCCCTGCCAAGAATTCCAAGGCCCTGATGTGGAAGAAGTTCCTGGGTTTGCCCCCTGTGCAGGAATAGTACCCTGCATAGGAATAGGTTGTCTGTAACCGGGATTGCGCCCAGTCGAGAAAGAAGCTGACAAGAAAGCGTTGTTTCCAAATGCACCGAACAAAGAAAATGGTGTCGAACATACCAGCATATTATGCTAAGGTGTTCCTTGACTCCCTGCTCCAAATAAACTATGGTGTGTAGGTGGCCCAGCAGATTGTTGGTGGGTGCCACCGAGCAAAGTGGAAGAAGGAGGTATATGACCTCCCCCATAAGGGAAAGCGTTAAAAGGAGCTGAAGTGCCCCCCATGTGGCCTTGCAGAGGAGCATTAGAGCTCCCTACCCCCAGACCTAAAGTCTGTAAAGTGGAGTAGGAAAGTACAAGACTTGTACCTAAGCTAGGCATCCTGTATGAGAACAGAGAGCCTGTCGCACTTGGTGTGAAAGGGGTTGTGGCCGCCACCATAGACGAGATTGAACCACTATGCGAGGTAGAGGTGGTTGAGACCATGGTGGCTCGGACCGATGATGGTGGGTTAGGAGGTGGAAACTTTCCTGTGGTGACAACCGTACTGGGAATTGAAGAATTCTCAGAAGGAGTGACAGCATTTGTTTCCATTGCTACGTGCGAGACTGTCTGGCACTCGTAAGGGTGAATCGGTATGATGATGGGTGTTGAAAGATCAGTGGTTGGAGTTTCAGATGCACGAAGAACTTTCGCTCCAAATTCTAAAACGATTGTTTCCTCCAGATGTTGGTCGGGTACAATTTCTTGTGACCCGGTCACTTCAAAAGACCCTTGTTGGTCTAGCTTTCGCCTTAGTGGTGGCGAAGGTGGCTCCAGTGTAACCGGTGATAGGCCTAGAATCCTTCGTGATCGGAAGAGCTCGTGATCCTCCACTATGTGAGAAGATCAAAGACACCCTAGGGATTTCTATTCATTCAAAAAACAACACACACTAAAAGGGTCCCTCCAAGATAAAACAAGCAAACACTAAACTAATTGGAAGAACAGTTACAACAACCAACACTAGAACAACTTATCAGTGTAAGTGAAACTCAAACACGGAAGCACCCTCCGGGTATACTCTGCAAAGTGTGGCCCGATGTTTGTCCTAGGTACCGCGGTATAGCCCCGCAGTCGCCTGTGTATGTCTCCTGGGTATAGGAAACTAGGTTGTTAGCACACGAACAGTCACCAGACGGGTACAGTCGAAAGTTGGGTAGACCACAATGAGCAGGGTATCGAGCCTGAAACCTGTCAAGGGTATTGAAGGCAAGTGGTCTGGAAGACAACTGAGGACCTTGAATGGATTTGAGACCCACAAAGCTCCGTGGAAAATGCAATCAACGAAATCCCAAGACAATCCCTCTATATGTGTTATCCACTACGATTGGTCCAGCTTTTGAGGGGTTATCTCCGCTACCTTTCCGCACGCAACCTCATGTTTAGCCCTTGTGTTAGAGGGGGATCCCGGATAACTTTCACGATACTGGACTTTGACACTCCCTAACTTAGACTCTAATGTTTGATTTTAATGGCCTTGAAGAGTTTCCTCTCCAACCTAATTCAAGGCCCTAACCCTAAACTAGTTGGTTGACCCTACAAACATAAAAAGTCTAATGAATTTTAGATTTAGCGTTCATTTTTATGGCTTGTCTTAAGTCAAAGGTTATGAAAGTGAAACTAGTGATGTTTGAAAAACGAAAGAAAAATAAACAGAAAGTTGGAAACAAAATACCTTCACTTAACTCAAATCTTAAACAACTTTTCAAACTTAAAAATTTTCTAAGATCTTTGAATAGAAAACTCAAAGAAGGATTTCACTCGACTACGAGCTACTTATGATCTAAGTAAACCATCAAGAACTTATGAAAGCAAAGACTTTTCCCTGGTTACTAATGCAAAACAACACTTTTTAACCAAACAAAGAAATAAAAGATTTTTTTTTATTTGAATGCTCACAAAGCAAAAAGGAAAAATATCAACAAGTCAAAACCAATCAAACTTTTGGCCTAAGCGCAGATCGCAAAGAGTCACTTTAAAAATAACAGACAAGAAAATTAGAATTGAACTCTCACACTTGTCTAAACACCCTATAAAAGAAAATTTTGAGGAAAACTTTTTAATGAAAAAGAAAGTTATTGTTGTTTTCAAACCTAAGTTACTGACCACTATGACAGAGACCCAAAAACCTGAGAGGTATAACTCTTGTCAAAGGAAAGGATGACTTCCTCACCTTCAACAAAAATTTTCTCCACAAGCACATTGATGACACTTCAACAGCAAGCGTGTGCACGCGAGCTGTATAAATTCAAAGCGCGTGTACACGCGTGCTGGCCTTATACAGGCCAAGTATATCTTTGAAACTCTTAGACAAATGAAAGGCCAAGCAATTCATCTCAAGAAGAGACCACTGGTACTGAGAACCGGGATCTCTTGAAGACTTAGACACTTACTTTAACAAAAAAAAGAAAACAATTCAAGGAAAAATTCATAGAACAAACCAATCTGAGGTGAAACCTAAGCTATAGACTGCAAACATCAAAGACTAGAAAGAGTTCCAGAAAACCATTGAGAAGGACTATTTCTGATAAGGGAGAGGATGACTGCCTCTCTAAAAGAAATTTTCTGGAATCATACACGCAACTGACACTTCCTCAGCTAGTGTGTACACGCGGGCTGTGAGAAGGTAGGGTGTGGGTACATGTGTGCAGACCTTATACAGGCCACATGTACCTCTGTGGGTCTTAGAAAAAAAAAATACAGTCAAGCAAAGAAACAAAGATAACTGGTATGGAAGACCAGAATCTCTGTTAGCTCAGACTTTTGCAGAAACTTTAAAAATAGGAAATGAAACTAGTTCTTAAAAATACCCAAGAAAAAAAACATTCCCAGAAACCCTAGATAATCCCCAGTACGGTCGCCAATAATGTTGTGAGTAGGAAATCCCTCTACGGACTAGCACTTAGGGTTTTATCATGCATGCAGAAAAGACCTAAAGATTCTTACTTTCTACCGTCATCCCAGACCTAATCCCCATTATTCTTAAGAAAATACGTAGTTAAGAAGATCAAGTGAGCATACCTTATTTCAAGTGTTTGATATCGATCCTTCTTCACGCTTGGTCGCTCTTTGATTGCAGCTCTCCTCCCAAGGCTGGTCTGCATTCACACAAGACAAACAAAGAAGAAAATACGTAGTTAAGAAAATGCGTAGTTAAGAAGATCAAGTGAGCATACCTTATTTCAAGTGTTTGATATCGATCCTTCTTCATGCTTGGTCACTCTTTGACTGCAGCTCTCCTCCCAAGGCTGACCTACATTCACACAAGACAAACAAAGAACTCCACATGCATTTGATCTACAGATTAATGGGTTAGATATTTAATCAACATGTATGCAATAAACCATGAAAACCTCATATGGTGGGACAGGAAAAGTACTTATTTATTATTAACTTCAAAAAATCAACTTACAATGATGAAGCCGGCCACTACTCCACGAACCTAGTCCTGGGCTCCTCTTCAACTATCCTCCAACTTCTTTTCTCTATACTTCTCTTTGCACAAGGATGGATAAAGGTTCGGATAAATGGAATGCACAATCGGGTATAGTTTCCTTACTATGATTCTCCTCTTCCAAATGGGACCCTTAGCCCTTCTTTTATAGGCTAGAAGAAGCTAGGTATTTGTTCGAACTTCTGGCCATGCATGTCTGAAAGGTTTAGTTAACTTACCCAAAGTTGTGTGTTCCATCAGCAACTTTCCTTTTTTTGTGATTTTGTAGGTACACGCAGGTTGTCTTGGGTCAGCTAGCATGTACACGCATGTAGTAATGGAGCAGGGCGTGTGGGACTTTATAAAAGGGGCTTTTAAGAAGATTTGTTCAGCAGTGTTTTGGAAAAGAAGAAATCTGAGATGGCCTGATGCCAGGTAAGCATGTCTGGTGCAAATTAGGGTTATAACACTATTGTAAATCCTTCAATCATATCCCAAGTTGTTCTTAAAGGGGGATGTTAGGATATTTAGACACTTAGGAGTTATTTAGGATCTACTTGGTCTAATGTGTCGTTAGGCAAAAGTGTGTTTCTTTAGTATCCATTAGTATGCATTTGTATTTAGGAAATCTGATACTTGCGATATGTTCCCGACATAGTGTGATCTAACAATTCATATTCTCCTCGATCTTAATAGCTACATTGATATGTGGCTTAACACTTGATTGGTCCATGATCTCTATTTAAAGAGTATGGAGGTTCATTTGTCAATGATCGATTGTAAGAAAATCTCTTGTAAAATTTCTCTGTAATCTTTTTCTTTTGCATTAATAAATTACTCCAAGTGGTCGCATTGGTTGGGGCCGTGGATGTTTCCTCGTAAGTATTTTACCACGTCAAAATATCAGTGTGTTGATATTTGATCTAGTTGTGTGAGTGATTAGTGAAGGTGTTTGTCCTATGTTGGAATACCTTTGTTCTTGAACAATTTCTCTAGTGGCATAAAAGGTTGTTGATACAAAAATAGAATATGCACTACCAAGCTTAGTAAGAATAACATATATGCATCGATCTTCCTTCAGATCTAGGTTGCATTCTATACATAAAATTCTAAGTGTTTTGAACTGAGATAATTAATCTTCAATGCAAGGAAAATCATTTGGACTTAAAATCATTAATTGATTCTCCAACTAGTGGGCTCGAATAATATTGTGTTTATCAAACACAGCTTCAATATTTTCTTAAGATTCATCAAGAGAATTAAGTCTTTGAAGGTGAAACCTTGAATCAGGAGAAATAGACATTCTGATTAGTCCATGTGCTTCATCATTCCTATCATCCCATTTGACTTTATTTTCATCATCAATGGTTTTTTTTTTCTTTTCCCAAGGTAAGTCGGTACAATCCTTTACTTCTTAGTAAATCTTCCATATGGGATTTTCATGAGAAGTAGTTGGTATTGGTAAGCAAAATATCATTGGGAAATCCATATTAAAATATATAGAGAATATGGATTTAAAGGCTGAAATTGATGGTCTAGATGGAAATGTTTCGAAAAAATAGGTTGTTTCAAAAATGACGGCACTGAAAATGAACTTTGGATTTGAAAGTTGTGCCCTTTTGAATAAATACATAAATGGTAACCAAAGAGCCACGTGGCAAGTAGAATATGGTCCACATGGTGATGCTCCTCCTTATCTAACTATGCATATAATCTCACTTTTAAATAAGTTACTTATGAAGTGACCCACTTTTATAGAATACGTGGGAATCAGTTTTATGTTGAAGTTACTTTGTAAATAAAAGTTGCATGCAAAAAATAACTTAAATAAAATATTAAATTATTTAATAGCGATTCGTTTTTATAATTAAGTGAAATGCACTTTAGAATGAATGCATAAACTTTTTCAAAAAAAATAACGAGACTTGAACTCAAGACCTCTTACCAAGTAAAGTAACTTTGAACCAAGTAAGCTAGTGCAAAACACATTATAGTCTTAAGAAGGAAGATTGTTGTTTTTGTTGTGGAAGATGGTCTTGGAGTGTGTGCTCAATAAAAAATTATTTTCATGCGTTCACACCAAAAAAAAAAAAAAATCTTGAAACAAGGGTTAGATCTCAGTTAGCTTAGTCGGAAAATGCAAATTTTTCCTCAGTTTCTGATTTGTCGATATCGCATAGAGCACACAACAAAGAGAATACGCAAACAAGAAAACACTTTCTGCCTTATTTCTTATTTTTTGACATTGCACAGAGCACAAGGAAAAGAGAATACGTAGACTCGAAAGAGTAGAAACCAGGGAAAAAAAACATTATCTCTGTAATAAAAAATATAAAAAAGAGTGTATTCAATCGTTATACCTTCGAATGTGAATGAAATGGTCATATCTTGGGAAAATGGAAACCTTTTGAGTGAAACAATAAGCATTCCTAACTTAAACAAGCACTCTAGATGCAATGGAATAGTCCTCTCAACCCATAAATGTATGAAAATAGCATAAACCAGAGATGCGGCAACACATCTTTAAGATCTCAATCTACAACGTTAACAAGTCCTCAAATGTGTTTTGATACCATGTTCAACAACACAGGTTTTCCTACAAAGGACGAACACCTCCAGTAAGCACTCACACAACTAGACCAAATATCAACACACTAATGTTTTTACATGGTAAAACCCATGTTGGGAAACATCCATGGTTGGGCCAGCCAACGTGGCCACTTGAGGCAATTTATTAATGCAAAAGAAAATATATTGCAGAGAGTTTCTCACAATAGATCATCTACAAATGACCCTCCATGCTCTTTAAATAGATATCATGGACTAATTGAACGTTAAGCCATGGATCAATGTAGTTGTTAAGATCGAGGAAAATATGATTCACTCGATCCCTCTATGTCAGGAACATATCGTGACTATCGGATTACAAATGCATACTAAAGAAACACAATTTAACCTAAAGACACATTAGACTAAGTTGATCTTAACTAACTCTTAAGTGTCTAAATATCCTAAGAGACCCACATAGAGATTGGTTTCCATGAGGATGCAGGCCTACTAGAAACCATAATGTCAATTCTGAAAGTCAGGGATAAACCAGGGCTATTGATGGGTGTAGTCATTTGTAATATTTATGCCACAACAACAAAAACTTCATTGGAGAAAACAAGGAAAAACTTTAGTGTATCCTACTAGAGGTTCAACTAAAATTATCGGGACATATAGGTCGAAGTCAAGCATAAGGTTAAGTTGATAAGGGAGCTAGAATATACAATAGATAACATCTCGGGCCTAACCAAAGTTGCATTCTTGACAATGGATGTCTAGAATGAAAATCCCAAGGAAGAGGAAATTAACTGGCCACTGGAGTCAATAGTGGGAAGGATGGGTAACTGAGAACCATAGTAAGTTTGATGATGGAAATTATAGAAAAACTCTATGGCACATGGCATAAGCATGCTAGGGCACTCTATAAGGGGAAGGGAGGGAGGTATAGGCATTGGAAAAAGACCATTGAGATATTAGTGAACAAATTGTTGGCTTCCAATTGAAGCTAGAAAGCAACATCTATTAGTGGACTGAGCTATAGAGGAAGTTACATAAGGTGAAACCGAATAAACATGCAACAAACACCTTTACAACTAATAGAAGGGAACTTCAAGAAAGGGCCAACAAAACGAATACACTCTAGTAGGAATTGTGCAGGAAGAGAAACCAAATGATCTAGAAGGTACAAGAAGTCTCTTCTATGTAGGTACAAATGGTGGTGACACTATTTGAGAACCATGACTCGAAACATTGATTTCAGCTTGACGAACCATTCATGAAGGTAATTGATGAAGGCAATGAAGTTTCATATAGAATATGCAAGAAGGCTCATTATTGGTAAAAGGTTGGGGCAATGAATGCATAAATTGGTGAGCCCTTGAAAATGCACATTCAGTGAATTAGGGCTTGAACAATATATGGTAAAGCCATCATCAATGAACCAACAAGCATAACAACATCATTGAGACAATGAGCTCTAATTAATGTGTTCAAATATGTTTTTGTAGCCTGTTATCAAGTGGGTAGGGCTTCAAAAAAAAATAATACTTATAACAAATAATAATAATAAAAAAATTATACTTTATCAAATATAGGCCAAAAAAAAAAAATATATGTATATACATGAAAGGGAGAGATTTGACATATATACATGAGATAAAAACTACTATAATATATATATATATATATATATATATATATAATAATCAAATTTATGTTTTTACAAGTCCATATTTCCCAAGGTTGTTGTGTTGTGGGAGTTACAAAGTTGAATAAAACTATAACCAACTTTTTTTAATTATTGCAATATTTTAAATGTTCTAATTTTAACCCTTTTTTTTGAATATTTTTTGTTTAATTCAAAAAATTGTGATTTTATGTAAATTTATATCTTAGAATTCCAACTAAAATTGGATACTCTAAAACGCTTAATCCTTTAACTATATATAAATGAAGTAATAATGTTTAATCCTTTAACTATATATAAATGAAGTAATAATGTTGATTGGATCTATGCGTTGACGTTGAAGCAGTCTTGCAAACAAAACAAAGCCCGTGCATCACAACAACGGTGGGGACAATTTGAAACAAATAAATCTCAGTGACCTGCTGCTACTTATTCCGTCTATGGGCGGTCATATGAATACAATAACTCAATAGCATTCAACAACTACGATGCGTACGACTTCTGACGACAAATTGAATTAATTGATTAATTTGATATTTTGACAAATTAATCTCAAAAATAATTAAATCTTGCCTGGCTGGATGCGTATAGACTGGACTAATTCAACAACGACGTCAAAATGATAACATATTTTTTAATAATAATATTTAGCAAGCATAATTAAATCTTGCCTAGCTGGATGCGTATAGACTGGACTAATTCAACAACGACGTCAAAATGATAACATATTTTTTAATAATAATATTTAGTAAGCATTGAACCATCACAATCTCAATAGTGATGTTTTATCTTTTCTGAACGCGACAACAAAAGTCTTCACCCACCACAATTACATTTATGTTTTAGTTTTTTTAAATTCATATCACAATTATAGGCTTTCGCAAACTAATAAAATAGTGTGAGCAGGTTATCATATTAGCAGTAGTCTAAACGTTTTATTTTTTGGTTGTTTTTCAACACGTTGAATCTATTTATGTATTCAGAAATGCAATTATGCAATTTAAAAAACAGAAAATAGCGATTTTGTCCAAATTTATTTCAAGCTCATTATAATAATAATAATAATAATCTATTTGACTGGTAAAATCTAAGAAGATATACATACCATACCCGGTCTGGATTTGAACTTATAATTTCTTAGGAGGAAGAACACGTTTTTAACCATTAAACCTACCAACAAATCAATCCACTTTCTATATATAATATTATTAATAGATTCTTCCAAAACTTCAACTTCACAAACACCTTCACCGTGCAAACAAATAAAATAAATAAATAAATACATATATTTATATTTTCAATTAAGTTATATTTTCAATTTGACATCACAAATTTTATTGCGTTAGTCAACCAATTTCACTATGAAATTATATTTTCAATTTGAATATAATTTTTTAGTTTATAATGTTAGAAAAATAGTTTTTATTAAATATAATTTATATTTTCAATTTAATCATAGAAAAATAGTTTTTATTAAATATAATTGATAAAAATTAATTGTAATATTTCAATTCTCTTTTATTATTGATTTCATTATGGTTTCAACCTCATATCTTTAAATTTTATAATAATCTTTTTCCAAAATTTCATAAAGAATTATTATATATTATTATCCATATTATTAATTTGATTGTTTTCTTTTTTATGTTTCAATGCTAAGCCAAGCCAAGACTAAAGTCTATAGCTTAGCCTCTTTTAAGTTTAAGGTGGTTATTTCTCATATTATAAGAAATAACATGGAACCTATCATTGGTCAACTTTCAATGAGCTTTTCTTTAGTTTGAGTCGTAACAAAACCATCGTGGAACCAAAAAAAAATTGCCTAAAGAACTATTGAATCATTAGGTCCATGGATTTCGAATCTGGCGACCCCGAGAACGAGGTAATTAAGCCCATGGTCAATGGGAAAACCAAGTTTGTGAAGTGAGTTGTTTTCACATCATTTGTTGGGACTCTACTTTTTAAGCAAGAAAAGTATATGATGAAAGATGCTAGACTAATGTGGAGATTCGCGGGCGTGTAAACATGATTGGTTGGGTGGATAGGGTTTATTGGCACATTTCTTTAGATTCATCGTGGTATAGCGATTTGGTATTTCAAGAAGCCTTCCAAGCACTTGATGAAACACTTCCTCTTAAAGTGTTTGGACAAAGTATTAATAATGATCAGTATATATCCCAAAAAAAAAAATGTATACACACAATCAATGTCAACATATTGTAAGTACCTAGCATGTGTTTGACAAAATATTTGCAAGTAAAGTGTTTGACAAAATTTCTGCCAGTAAGTCGTTTGGTGTTTTCGAAGAAAGGAAGGTAGAATTTTAGATTATGGATAGGTTTTTTTTTGGAAAAACCATTTACTTGTGCATGCATTATGTAGATTGTGGTTTTTATCTAAAGTAGAAATTGGAGTGTGCACAAGGGATTCATTTGGACCAACAACATTTAATCTACGAGGGTGAGCAAATAAATGATCAAACTCTATTATCTGTCTATAATATAGACAAAGATTTTATCATAAATTTGCTATTGTGATTGCATGGAGTAGTTGTGGTTCAAGAATGCATACAAATTCAAAACTCGTGTCATTTAAGGATGTGGTCAAACACCAATCTAGTAATTCAAATGCTTTGAGGCCTTCTCTTATTCATAGTGCTTATATAGCGGCGAATGATGAAGAGTTGTCATTGGAGGATATTACAGCACCAAAGGTAACCCATCTACATTTACTATATGAAAAATATTCAAGTATATGTAGTTTTAATGGGTATTGACCTCCTACATCAATATTGTTTCATTGGAATCAATCAACTTGGACAAAGAAATGTGAGATCTCTCTATGCTCCAATGAATTTTTTATTGTTCAGTTCTATGATCATGTTTATTATCCATAAGTGTTTGGGGAGGATCCCTGGTCTTGGGGAAGTGCAAGATATTGTATAACTCCTTAGTTACATAAATTTGATCCTAACACTATGTCAATTGCTAGAATTCTAGTTTTGTTTCATCTTCCCAATTTGTCATTACATTTCTACTATTTAGTTTTGAGGATATTGGGAATGCTTTGGATAATAACATAAAATTATATCTTGAGAGACTTGTAGCAAATTTATGCACATATGTTTGGATTTACATTGAGATAGACCTTAGTGAAGGTCTTATAGACAAAATGATTCTCACATGGAAGAATTTTAAATATACATAGATATTAGATTATGAGAACACAACATTCAAGTGTAGGATATGTCATATTCCAAGACATTTACAAGCTACTTTTCTTCTTGATCAAGCTCATCCTCCTAGGAAAAAAGGAACCAAATCAAAACCAAAGAGATGGAATTTTTTAGAGGAAACAAGTTTGGATACTAACCTTGATTAGTATGAGGTAAAATGGGACCCATAAGTGCCAATTGGGGAATCCAATCTTTTTTTGAGGGATAAAGTAGAGTAAATAGATACAATAATCTCCTCCTCAAGGGAGGCCATGGTAGCTAATGCTCCTTTGGGTGGGACAAAAAGAAATCATGAAACTAATACATTTGATTCAGATAAGAAACGGGTTCCTTCTAACAACTCTAATATCTCGATTTTCGACTCATAGTTAGTCATTGTGGCTCATTTTTCAAAGGGGTGGCAAGACATTAAAAAGAAGAAAGGGAAAAAGGAAAAGATCAAGGATTATTTTATAAAGGGAAAGAAATGAAATGTACATTACTAATGTAATTTTAACCTGGTATGTGCAATATACACGTGTACTTTATTTTATTTGTATTGTTCTTTGAGCACCTAAAAAATGTGATTTTTAGTCTATAGTGCAATTGAAAATGTGAATTTTTTTCTTGGAAAAAACTTGAACAATTTACACACCTTTAGATTCCACATAAGTACATCCAACTTCAATCAAGAGAATAAAATATGGAAAATAACATTTCATTAAAAAATAAAGCTTATAAAATATTATTCAGATTTTTCAATTTATTCCAAATCCCATAAAAAATGTTCCTATAAAAATTTCACATCCATAAGAATAACCATGATAACTAAATTATCGAAAAAAAAAATAAAAGACATATATGTCAAATTTAAATAGAAAAATAAAAAATAAACTTTCCTTAACTCCAACTTCAATCAAGAGAATAAAGTATGAAGCATAGCATTTCATTAAAAAATAGAGCTTTTAAAATATTATTCAGATTTTTCAATTTATTCCAAGTCCCATAAAGAATGTTTCTATGCAAATTTCACAACCATAAGAATAACCATGATAACTAAAATATCCAAAAGAAATTTAGGAGACATATATGTCAAATTTAAATGGAAAAGTAAAAAATAAATTTTCTTTAACTAAAATCATTTACTTTTATTTTGACATTGTAAAAATGTATACAATAAAAAGTAATATTTTAATTTTAAAAAATTCCAAGAAACATTTAGCAAATATATATGATATCTGTGTATACAATCAAATTGTAAATTTTGATCCCTTAAATGAACATGCACCTAACTTTGATCATATACTTTTTAACCCTAACCCTAAACATTGTCATGCATAAAAGTATCATGGAAGAGAATTATGATAGCCAAAAGCACTTGATTTTTGACAAAAAAAAATAAATCTAATATTTTTTAAAGGATTTAAACAATGAATTAAATATCCTATTAGATAAGAACAATATTGACGATATCTATCATAATTTTATGACAACCCTCCCTAATTCCATCAACAAGTTCTATATCGAGGTGTTGTGTAAAAGGGAAAATAGAATGACCAACCCTTGGTATGATAAAGAGTGTAATATTGCTAGAAATTCCGTGAGGGATTCTTCTAATGAGTCCTTAAAATATGACATGATAAATAGATACAAATCCCTAATAAAAAGAAGAAAAAAAGTTACTATATAAATAGAAAACTACATAAGCTTTTGCACCTATCTACGCTAGATCCTAATAAATTATAGAGGAAAATTTTGAATTGTAAAACTAAAGAAAATAATCTAATTTTCTTGAGGGACTAGAATTCCTACCTTAAAAATATTTATGAATCCCTTAATGTCATGGACAACATTCAAACCATTTCTACAAAGGAATAGGTGTTTTCTATAGATAACATAGAGTTTTGGGTTCAACAACGTGCAAAAAGGAAAGATAAGGACATCAAAGGCTTCCAAGTAGAAATCTTAAAAATCAGAGGGCCTTTCCTCATCCCTCACATCCACAGGCTCTTTGATTTAGAAGTCAAACGGGGTTTCCCTAATGTTAGGATCCAATCCTAACCCCTCTCCATGGGTCATTAGTTAGTAGGATATGTTGTCTATATAATAAAGGCCGACATCAGTTAATAAGGCCTAATAAATAAAGGAGAATAAGTCATTGTAAGAAGACCTGATAGAAGCTTATGCTTCTAGAAAGATCTTCCTCTAGAAGTTTCCTTAGAAGGTAGAATTAGTATAAATAAGAGTGGGAGGAATTGGATATTTTTGTCTTGGAGATTATTGTAATAGAATTTTGCTCTGTTGGAGGTTTCCCCCTCGAAGAGGCAAGCGAACATTGTTGTCATTAATAAAGGTGTTATTCTAGTATTGTTCTAGATATATCATTGTTGTTATGTCATTGCTTGCTAAATATTTTTGTTTTGCATATGATATTACATCTGGAATATTTCAAGTGGTATCAGAGCTCTTTCCTGGGAGAGACTTGTGGGGTAATTTTTTTCCGGGTAGAGACGTATTTCGACGTCTTTAAGCTACAAATATCTGTTGTTATGTGCATAAACTCGTGGTCAGGGAGTAATACATGCAGGAAATACAAGTGTTTCTTAAGTGCACATCTATTGGCCACCCTTGTAACCCCTATTGGTACCCCTTCAAGTGGTAGCACATCAGACAACACATGTATACGGATCGGCCTAGGCATGTTGAAGCCCTTTGTAGATAAATCGATCGGTCTCCTGACTGTTATAGTGTCACCGAGAACAGCACTTGGAAAAAGACTCTCGAGTACCTGGGTAGTCGAGTAGTACGACTAAGGGTACGATCTAGCCTCCTTGGTTGGTGCCCTAAGATATTGGGTTGAGTACTATTGTTAGACCCCGCACGTATATAAGAGAGTTATAGCATAGGTAAAACCATTTATTGTAGACACCCTACAAACCCTAACACTTGGGAAGATAACAACTGATCAATTTCACTACAAATTAGCCCCTGTCAATTTTTTTCACTGTAGAAACACTCCCAGCCGACATTTTTTATTATTGAGAATTTGGGAATTCTGCCACTGCATAAGTATTCAGGGCGGAGTATAACTCCGCAAGAGTAAAAATAAAGTCTGGGGCCCGCCAACACCCTTATTTGTAACCTATTTCATTACCTTAGTCTCTTCATTGTAGTCGCAGTGGTACCCTTCACTTTTAATCCTTTTTGTTTTCTTCATGGTCCCACCCCTTTTCGAGACAGCCTTATTTGACACATATCCCATTGGACTCCTCTCTTTGTCCCGATCACCCCAATACATCTCACTTTTTGTGGTTCAGATTTTCATCTGACACCTCATCTACTACCTAATCTGGTACCATGTCAACCACCCGAGCTCAGACCCGAGAAGACTAGGAGACTAGGTTGTCCAGCTTATAAATTAAAATGGAATCCATCCCCGCTACCATATGAGTAGAAGTCAAAGAATCCCTCCCTGCAGAAATACAGGTAACCATATGTGAATCCACGCAACCATTCACAAAAGGTAAGTAGGTAGAGCCCAATGCAGAGGACTCTCAGCATTCTTATTATGAGCATTCTCATTATGAGCATACTCATTCCTCCCATTCCCCTTGGGGTTCTCTACACTCTTAGAATAAGGTTCCCAAAGTTGACATGTATAAATTTGATGGATCCAACCCAGCAGGGTGGGTTTCTCAAATGGAACAAGACTTCTCCCTCCATAATATTAGGATGATGAAACCAAACTCCATGTAGGTGTTTTGTACCTGGATCAAGAATGATGGAAGTGGTGGCAGTGGAATAAGAAATGTTATCCAGGAATACCCACTTGGAACATGTTCACTAAAGCAATTTGTGCCTGTTTTGATAGGGAATAACATTTTTTTGGTAGACTCACCAAGCTATGCCAAACTGGATTAGTCATAGATTTCATCAAGGCATTTGAATAGTTGGCTATCAGGACTGAGGGATTATCTGGTGCATTTTACCTTGAATTTTTTATCAGTGGCTTAAAGGAATCCATCCAGGCTCATGTGATCATGCATCATCCTACTACCTGGTTGCAGGCATGTCAATTAGCAACGAAAGAAAATACCATCCTTCAAGCCCCACCCATGAGGGCTCCAGTTCTCACCCATCCTCACCCCAGGGCTCACCCATCTCCAACACAAACATTGAACGTCCAAAAAGTATCTCCAGCGGAAATGGCGGAATATCACAAGGAAGGACTTTCCTACTATTGTGATGAAAAGCATTCATCATGGCATAAATGTAGAGCACAAAAGTTCTTCCAAATTGATGCATCTGCTTCCTCTCCTTATGAAGACATCCCATCCAATGAGGCTCTTGACCCAGATGAGGTTCCACCAAGTGATCACATCGAAGCTTTAGTTGTAACCCTTGTGGAACCAGAGGAACCTGTCATATCGCTTCATGCACTCTTGGGTATTTCATCCCTGCAGACATTGAAGCTCAAGGGATACATAAAACATCTGTCAGTGGTGGTGTTGATTGATAGTGGTAGCACCAATAATTTTATTCATCGTAGGCTTGTTGAGGAGACCCATTGCCCTGTCCACCTTGTTTCTAATTTTCAAATCCTCATCGCTAATGGTGGTACTATGAAGTGTGGGGGATGTTGTGAGAATGTCAAGCTCCAAATGGGTGATTATACTTTGAAACCCACATGTTCTATATTTCCATGGGTGGTTGTGATATTGTATTAGGAGTGGAATGGCTTCGCACTCTGGGGCCAATCACAATGGATTATCAAGAATTATATATGAGCTTCACCCAAGAATCTCACCCCTATACCCTCTTATGTATCCAAGCGGGCTCTCCTGAAATCATCAGCTCTCACAGGATGGAAAAATTGTTGAAGAAAGGTCACCATGATGTGATTGCTCAATTTAATGTCATCTAGGTCATTGAACAGGCCTCTCAAGTAGTTCCTCCTAGCTTACAACTCATCTTGGAAAAGTACCCCAAGGTCTTTGAGGTTCACATAACCTTACCTCCCTCCAGGGGTGAGCATGATCATAGCATCCCTCTCCTTCCGGGAAGTCAACCCCCCAATGTACGTCCCTATAGATATCCATTTTCTCAAAAAAATGAAATAGAAAATATGGTACATGAATTACTAGAGGCAAGGGTAATTCTCCCTAGTACCAACCCATATTCTTCACCAGTGGTGATGGTCTTAAAGAAAGAAGGTACTTGGTGCATGTGCCTTGATTTTTTGTTCCTTGAATAAACTGACCATCAAAGATAAGTTTCCAATTCCTTTCATTGATGTTCTGTTGTATGAACTCCAAGGTGCCTGTGTATTCACCAAATTAGAACTTCACTCTGGCTATCACCAGATCCAGATGAAGGAGGCATATATTCTGAAGAATTCTTTCAAAACTCATGAAGGACATTATGAATTCTTGGTCATGCCTTTTGGCCTTTGCGATTCTCCATCCACCTTCCAAAGTCTCATAAAAAAATTATTGAAACCTTACCTTCGAAAGTTTGTCTTGGTTTTCTTTGATGAAATCCTCATTTACAGTCGCACTTTGGATAGCCACCTTCTTCATGTGGACAAAGTCCTTTACTTGCTGCAGGAAAACCAATTCTTTTTCAAAAATACCAAATTTTCATTTGGAGCCAGTGAAGTGGAATACTTGGGACACATTTTCAGTCGATAAGGGGTAAAAGTGGACCCCAAAAAGATAAAATCTATACAGAAGTGGTCGTGACCCAAGACCTTAAAGTGCTCAAGGGGTTTTCTTGGTCTCATGGGATATTACAAGAAATTTGTCCACTATTATGGAAAAATTGTTAATCCATTGACTGACCTTCTTAAGAAGAATGCATTTCATTGGACACATGTTGTTAAGAAAGCCTTCATAGAATTAAAGAGGGTCATGTGCACTACTCCTGTCCTAGCAGCACCTAAATTCAACAAAACCTTTTTGGTGGAATCGGATGCTTCTGGAATTGGTATAGGCGTATTGCTCACACAAGATGGTCGACCTTTGGCCTTTACTAGCCAAGTGTTGAGTGGTTGCAATATGGGCAGCTCTACATATGAAAAATAAATGATGACCATTCTCCATGCAGTGCACACATGGCAGTCATATCTCTTGGGAAGTCGTTTTCAAATCAAAACATATCACCATAGTCTGAAATGTTTTTTGGAGCAACAACTATCCTACCCGGAATAAATTAAGTGGTTGAACAAAATGTTGGGTTATGATTATGAAATCATATAAAAAAAGTGGAAAGATAATATAGTATTCGATGCATTATCACACCAACATGAGGAAGACAGATCCCTCTTTGCCTTATCCTTATCGATCCCTAATTGGATTGACAAAGTATGCCAAGAGTGGCTAACACACCCAACTCTCTCCAAGTTAATTCAACGCCTTCAAGAGGACCATGATCCTCCCATCGGCTACACTTGGCAGGACATTATTCTTAGATATAAGGATCGTCTGGTTCTCTCACCCTCTTCAACACTCAAGCTGAGGCTCTTAAATGAGTTTCACTCGTCAGCTATTGTTGGTCACTCAAGGATATCCTTCACTTTGTCACAGACTGTGAGGTGTGCCAACGTAATAAATGTGAAACTATCAAGTCTCCAGGCGCCCTACAACCCCTACCCATTCCATCTTCTATGTGGACAGAAATATCCATGGATTTTATAGTGGGCCTTCCTAAAATTGGGAAAAAGTGCGTCATCATGGTGGTGGTTGATCGCCTCTCCAAGTATGCTCATTTTTGTGCCTTACCCCACCCTTTCACACCGGCACTAGTAGCAGAAGTTTTCCTTGATCATATTTTCAAGTTACATGGCATGCCCACCTCTATTGTATCTTATCGTGGCCCCACTTTCACAAGCACATTTTGGAAAGATGTGTTTAAATTGCAACCCAACTGAACATGAGCACAACATATTACCCCTAGTCTGATGACCAAACGGAAGTGGTAAAAAAATGTTTGGAAACCTACTTGTGATGTTTTTTTTCAGACAAACAACACCAGTGGGTGCAATGGATCCCCTTGGCAGAATGGTGGTACAATACTTCCTATCATACGGCCACTAAAATGACCCCATATGAAGGAGTGTATGGCCAGTTCCCACCTACAGTCACTACCTATCTTTCAAGCATGTCAAAGGTCTAATATATTGATACAATGTTGCAAGGTTGCACAACCACCATTGCGGCTCTTAAGGATAACCTCCACATGGCCCAAAATTGCATGAAGTAATAGGCATACCAACAACATTCAGAAAGGGTTTTTCAGGAACGATATCAGGTGTTTCTTCGGCTCCAACCTTACAAGAAAACATCTCTCAAAGCCCAGGGACATCACAAGTTGGCACCCAAGTTTTATGGGGCCTACCGGATCATCAATCGTATTGGTTTAGTGGCCTACAAATTGTCCCTTCCTGCTACTTCCAAAATCCATCCGGTGTTCCATGTTTCCTATCTGAAGAAAGTGGTGGGACATAATTGCAGGGTCCAAACCATCCTTATAGAATTAGATGAACAAGGCTCCCTTTGGTTCCAACCAGACGCGGTCCTCAATCACCGTGAACGCCAGCTGTGTAGAATAACTATCAAGGAAGTGTTGATCCAATGGAACAACACATCACCAGAGGATGCGACGTGGGAACTAGCGGCTATAATCCATTAGTTTCCACACCTACAACCTTGAGGAGAAGGTTGCTTTTGAAGGGGGAAGGGCATGTTAGGATCTGATCCTAACCCCTCTCCATGGGTCATTAGTTAGTAGTATATTTTTTCTATGTAATAAAGGCCGACATTAGTTAATAAAGCCTAATAAATAAAGGAGAATAAATCAATGTAAGAAGACCTAATAGAATCTTTTTCTTCTAGAAAGATATTCCTCTAAAAGTTTTCTTAGAAGGTAGAATTAGTATAAATAAGAGTAGGAGGCATTGGATGTTTTTGTCTTGGAGATTATTGTAATAGAACTTTTCTCTTCTAGAGGTTTCCCCCTCGAAGATGCAAGTGAACATTGCTATCATTAATAAAGGTGTTCTTTCAAGTGTTATTCTGGTATTGTTATGGATATATCATTGTTGTTCTGTCATTTCTTGTTAAATATTTATGTTCTGCATATTATATTACATCTGGAATATTGCACCTAAACCCTAGACTCAAAGTCTCATTGTACCTATTTTTAAAAGTGGGGATAAAATAAATTCCTCTAACTATAGGACCATTATGATTATCCCCCTTTTATCCAAGTTATATGGAATTATTTTGGAAAATAAGATCAGTGTATGCCTCTAAAGTCATGAAAAAAGAGTTAAAGACTAGGCTAGATTTAGGAGCTATCATTCAACTGTCGACCACCTTATTATGCTTAGGATCGTTGCAGAGGAGTGTCACAATAATAAAATCAATCTCCCATGTTGTTTCATTGAATTTAGAAGATATTTTGACACAATGCCCAGGACTAACCTTTGGAATAGGTTAGAAGGACTAAATGTTCCTCTTGAGTTGAGAGATGTTGCAATAAGATTGTACAAGAACATTGTTTCCAAGATTAGGAACATTGAGGGCTAGTCAAAAGAAATCAATTGTAATATAGGAGTTAAGAAAGGTCTTCCCATGTCCCCTACCCTTTTTGGCATATACATTGACAAGATAGAGGGTTGTTTGGAAGAAGTAGGTCGTGTCATCTTGACTCTCATTGGTATAGTCATCATCATTCTGCTTTATGCTAATGATATTGTTCTTATGGTGAGGATTCCATATGTTCTTTTCAAGCAACTGAAAATCCTCAAGGATTTCTTCTCTAGTACGAGTATGACTATTAACACTAAAAAATGGAAGGTTATGATAATTAAATCTAAAAATATCACTTACGCTAATTTTATGTATGACAACAATAGCTTTGAGGAAGTAACTTAATACAAATGTCTCAGAATTAATCTTCATCATAAGCTTAAATAGAACTATAACATTGAAAAAGGGATAAATGGAGGTTGAAAAGATTATTATGGACTTGAAAACAAATGAAGTCAATGGACCCTTAAGTACGGGATAAGAAGAAACTCCTCTTTAAGACTCTCATTGCTCCTATTATATTATATGGTTTTAAATTTTGGGGCTACAATATCTCTAGAGAATCATGGAAAAAGATAAAGCAAATCTAGAATCCAAATGCATTTTATAACTTATAATCTCAAAATGAAATGCAATACACCATATCATATCCTCCTCATAGAAGAAAGTATTTCCCCCATTAAGAGCATGGATATGACTAGGTACCTAATTTACAAGAATAATATAAACAACATGGAAGAAAAGAGGCATCCTAAGGTTGCTTCTAACTCCAGTAAAAACCACTTGCGGCTCAAGAGGGGGTGGCATAAATATGTCAAATCTTGGCTAAATCATTGGGGAATAAAGGAAGAGGTCACTGTGCAGAATAATGATAATATTCAAAATATTGTTGCTTCTCATTTTAAGGAGAAATTGTGGTGAGATAAAGAACTAGAAGATAAAATAAAAGTAAGATACTATAAGGAGGTGATCAACCATAATCTAGAAGATCAAAAGTATCTCTTTGTTTCGATTAGCATAAAGAAGAAAATATGTATTTCCAAAATAAGAACAAACTCTCACAAGCTCCATAATGAAATGGGGCATTGGACAATTCCTAAAGCATCATGGGTCGAAATAATTTGTCATATCTATGAAACTAAGAGGGTTGAATATGAAAAGTACTTTATCGTTTAATGTTCTACATACACCCACATTAAATCTCAATTTCAAAACATTTGTTACAATACGAACATTTCTAACCTTTTAACTCATCAAAACTATGGTGATTTAGGAACGCTTATTTTAAAACTTTTTTATTTTAAAGAAAATCAAATAATTCATTTCCTTTCTTAAGATTTGATAGACCAAATTCACTTTTACTAGACATTAACCACCATCATCATCATATTTCAAACCCACTTAACATTATATATAAATTTTAATACAAAATATAATTTATTAATATAAAATATAAATTTATTAAATTTAGGCACTTGGTAAAAAGCATACTATCTTTCTAAAAAAAATTGATTGATTCAATGTAACAAAGTCATAATTTTAACATTTTAAAATTTTATTAAAATTTTAAAAATAATATTATAATTTAAAAATAAATTATATATTATAACAAAATTTGAAATTTTAAAAATAATCATAATAAATATAAAAGTAATCATTTAAGTTTTATTTAAATTTATTTTATCAATTTCATAGATTTATATTAATCATTTTTCCATCGATTTATTTTAAATTTTATTTTTTTCCAAAATTTACCATATTAATTTTATATACTCACATTATTTTATAACCCATAAATTGACATTAATCATTTTATTGATAATATAATTTTAAATTTTATTAAATGAAAAACTAAATACACCCTACTTCATATGTTATAAATTAATATACTCACATTATTTTATAACCCATAAATTAAAATTAATCATTTTATTGATAATATAATTTTAAATTTTATTAAATGAAAAACCAATGTTATATTTTAAAACTAAATATATCCTACTTCATAATACTTTATTATAAAATTTATTAAAACTTATTTTTTCATAATACTTTATTATAAAATTTATTAAAACTTATTTTTAACCTTAAATTTCACTTAACATATAAATATCATTAAATATAATTATAAGGCAAATTATTTTAAAACAAAATGTATAACTTATAACATGATTATATTCATAAGTTGTAAGTTAATCTTAACTTATAACATTGAGAAAGAGATAAATGGAAGTTGAAAAAATAAAATGTAACAAGATTGTAAATGATTCATATTCAATATTATTTGGATTTTTTATTTCAGTTTTCTAACAACATAATAATAATGATTTTGGAACTCACATTTTATTTTAGAATTTCCATATTTAAATATACAAATTCTAGATAATCTTAACATTAAGAGTTGACAATTATTTCAAGTTGATTAGTAGTTAAGTTTTTATACTTAAATGATTGTAATATAACAACATAATGATGAAAGGACTCTATTATGTTAAGATATCTACAATGTATAGCAACCCATTTTCTATATTTTTCATTTTTAATGATATTTTGAATTTACACAAAGGAATACATGCTCTCAAAAGGCTGAGTTATTATCTTAATGTTAACACAACTCTTATGTTCATCTCCTGTCACATTTAAAATTCCGTGTCACATTTAAAATTTGTTTCACCTTCTCAATTATCTTTTTCATAACTTCTTGAGAAGTGTTTCTATGAGTCAAGTGAGCTTCCATCTTTTTCATAACTTCTTGAGAAGTGTTTCTATGAGTCAAGTGAGCTTCCATGTTATTTTAAGTTACACTTCTATTCATACATAATCATAATGCCTATTATTGTATGAAAAGTAAACCAAAGATATATATAATTTTCAGTTCCTCGATTTTCTAATAATGTGCATCCTTAACATGCCTTCCAATACCCAATTTACCCTTTTATAGCTCCCATTTATTTTGAAATAATAACTCTATTTGATTTTCACCTTTGTATAACTCCTCAAATAATAAGTACAAAAGTTTGAAGTGAATTTTGAATCTAAATCATAACCTTTTTCATACCATGCAATTTCATTTTTTTGGAATACTTCATAATGTTTGACAACACATGTATTTCAACAAAGGAAGAAACCTTCAGTAACTACTCACACAATTAGATCAAATATCAATACACTAATATTTTTATGTGGTAAAACTCTCGTGGAGAAATATCCATGGCCCCAACCAACGTGGTTAATGGAGGCAATTTATTAATGAAAAAGAAAAATATTACAAGAGAGTTTCTCACAATCAATCATCGAAAAATGGCCCTCCATTCTCTTTAAATAGAAATCATGGATCAATCGGGTGTTAAGTCACAGACCAATGTAGTCATTAAGATTGAGAAGAATATGATTCATTTGATCACTCTATGTCCATAACATGTCATGATTGTCGGATTACAAATGCATACTAAAAAACACACTAAGAAACACATTTTAACCGAACGACACATTAGAGCAAGTTGATCTTAACGAACTCCTAAGTTTCTAAATATCCTAACATCACCCCTTAAGAACAACTTGGGATAGGATTGAAGGATTTACAAATACGACACAATAGGAGAAGGAATGAGGCATTAGAGCCTATCCCCCCTTAATGATAACTTTTTGAACTCCTAACATTGATAGAAGTTTGAAAAAATTTGCTTCTGTAAGAGACTTTGTGAAAATGTCTGCAAATTGATCTTATGTAGGGAAAAGGAGCACTTCAATAACTCGATCATGAATGAGATTTCAGATGAAGTGCATGTGTAGCTAGATGTGTTTGTTGTGTTGATTTTGAATTGGATATTTGGCAATCTTGATGGCACTCTCATTGTCACACCAGAGGGTGGTCGGATGTTGTTGCTGGAATCCAAACTATGAAAGGATATTTCGAAGCCACAATGTCTCTTGACTTGCATTAACCGCTACTCGGTACTCTACTTCTGCTAAAGAAATAGCAATAGCCTATTGTTTCTTACAATCCCAAGTGGAAGGTCTAGAACCAAGGCTAAAACATCACCTGTAGTAGACTGTTGGTCATCAAGGTCATCGACACAATCTAAATCAGTGAAACAAATCAACAAAGGAGTCGTCCTTAAACTGTAATGTATCCCAAACTGAATTGTACCCCAAACTTACAAAAGCATCATTTTAGCGCCTTACTTATTGAACCAATTCCTCCTCGAGTTGGGTGCCTTACTTAATGAACCAATTCCTCCTCGACTACGCAGAATCACAGGATAGAGGCATGGAGTTCCATTATCCATGGCTACTAATTTTGATTGCGTTCACGGCATGGGAAGAGTCGGAGGACGCGCAGTTCTTTGGAATCTAAGGTAACCATGTTTAGTGGCTAAATACCATAACTTCTGGTACACAACTAATAAAATAAGACATATTGACACTAATTTTGAGTTCTTCATGTATAGTGAAAGGATTTTGCACTGCATCGGGAATACACCACGTATTTCACAACAAGTGGTAGACATGTACACCCCAATTGTGCGGTTCAGGGCAGACCGGCACCATATGTATGTATAGGCGAAGAAGGACCCAAGAGAATAATGGGTCGAGACGAAGTATAAGATCACGAAAGAAGATATCCACCTGATCATGCAAGATTGGGATCGATATTGAAATATTCCAGCGGATGAAATAGAGACAAGACACTAGAACAACAACGCAGATGAACGAGGTAATGGACAAGGTGATGAATAGGGAAAATACATAGAAGACGCGCAGAAAACAGGCCTAGTGGTATGAGAGAAAAGGAAAGACAAGGGTAAGGGGCCAAGAACATATATGCGCAAGAAGAGGAAATCCCACAGAGTATCGGCTAGTTATACTCTAACAGATGATGACATTGACTGAATTGGCTATCAAGTGAGAGATGTCATCGAAGAAGAAACTAATCAAGCATCGTGCAAACAAGATGAACTACACCAGCAAGTGCAGGAACAGTTAACACAATTGCAGCAGCTCTTGGAAGCAGCAAGAATAACACTAGAGCACAGATCATAGGAAGGATCATCAATAGGTGCGACTGGAGAGATAGGGGCATGTCTTAATTTTCAAAGCTAGCATTAAGGAACAGAGTGGTGAATATTACATGAGATGTGATTGGTTTTCCTACACCTGAGATGTAGGGGTAGGTACAATGACTAAGTCAACTAGACTTAATCGTCTCATAGATTCCCACAACAGTATTATAGGGCTTGCACATCGGCATTGTGCAGGAGATGTGGTCCCGTGTAGAATCAGCATCAAGCGAGTTGGAAAATGTAGTCATGGAGAAAACATAGCTTTAGAAAGGGTATACAACGGTTGTATAGGATAAGACCATGACTGAGGAAATGGTGGAAAGGATATTGAAGGACAAGAGTGAGGCTGAGGAGAAGGTTGATAGAATAATTAAGGAGAAGGATGAGATTGAGGAGCAGATAGAGTGAATACAACATGCTATCCAGAAACTCTACAAGGATATTCCAGCAATGTCGATGGTATTCGAAGCCACTCTGGAAGAAAATGTCTCAAATATCAGGGAAGTCATTAAAGGCTTATGCACTAGGATTGAAGACTTACAATCGTGCACCACTCCAGGAACACCACTAGAGGAAAGGACGGAAAGAGAAAGAACCGATATGACCACGGTAGAAAATATTAATAAGTTGGATGACAAATGTGCAAAGCTATGCAAGGAAAGTGTAAAGATGTAGACAAACCTGATGGAGGATCCAGAGAAGACCGCAGCTGAGGAAAATGTGGAAAGGATACTGAAGGACAAGAATTAGCATGAGGAGAAGGTCAACAGAATAATGAAGGAGAAGGATGAGGATGAGCAATAGGTAAAGCGAATACAGCAGGCCATCTAGAAACTCTACAAGGATATTCCATAAATGTCGATGGTGGTCGAAGCCACTCTGGAAGATCAAGTCTCAAATATCAAGGAAGTCATTAAAGGCATCCGCACGGAGATTGAATACTTGCAATCATGTACCATGCCAAGAACACCACCATAGGAAAGGGAGGAAAGAGAAAGAAATGGTATGATCATGATAGAAAATATTAAGAAGTTGGATGACGAATGTGCAAAGCTATGTGAGGAAAGTGCGCAGACCTAAAAAAACGTGATGGAGGATCCATAAATGAAGTTTATGGAATCTATATTGAGAGTTGCATAGGATAAAGTGCAAAAGGCTTCGGAAAATATAAGTATGATGCCACTAGCGGAGCGCATGACGACCATACTCCTGCAAAGGAAATCATATAGTGAAATAGAAAAGATATGGGACCAACATAATATCCTCTAACAACGATTAGAGTCGTTGCAAGACGAAGCACTAAGGATAATAGGAGAATTGGCAGTTGTGCAAGGCAAGGTAAAGCAAGAAGCACATGATAGCGAGGAAAAACTTATGACCCTAAATGTGTAGGTCGTAGAAGAGAATGTGGAACAAGAAGTAGAAGTTAGAAAAGAGGTCGCAATAGCAAAGGAAACCTCCCAAAATTTCATAGAAGCATGGAGAGGTGCAACACAATAGGCCTAAGTGGCTCGGGATGAGCTACAGGTGAGTGTTGGGGGCCTGTTGGACAGGAAGTTCGAAGAACAAATATTAAGGGTGCACGCAAAATAAACTAGACGTGCAAAAGAAGGAAGAGCAATAATTGAGAGAGTAAAAGAAACATGCACACATAAAGACAAAAGAATCATGCCCGAACAATGAGTTGTCATATGGTTTTGGGGGATAAATGAGTAGGATTTTGAGCCCTAAATTTTGTATATAAATATGTAATGGGTCAGGTAGAATAGGTTGTTATTGTTACTTTTTTTTATGTTGAGAGAATAGAATGAGAATGAGCAAGAGTCTATGTTTGAAGGTTTAGGGAGAGTTTTGCATAGAGAGACTTGCATTGTAGAGCGACTAGGAAAGAGGAATGTTAGGCACTGAGTTCTATTGAGGCAAAGTACATGGCATCTAGTCAGGCCAATTGTGAATCCATCTAGCTTCGCAAGTTGTTGTTTGGCCTATTTGGTCATGAGTTGAGCCTTACAGTCATTCATTGTGATAATCAGAGTTGTATCAAACTCTCTGAGAATCCAGTGTTTCATGATAGCTCTAAACACATAGAGATGAGATACCACTTCATCAGAGATTGGGTTCAGCGAGGGGCAGTTCAGCTTCAGTTTATTTCGACTGATGAGAAGGTTGCAAACATTCTCACCAAGTCCTTGCCAAGGGGAAACCATGTCTACTTCAGGGACAAGATGGCAGTGATGACTAACAATTTCCTTGGTAAGAGGGAGTGTTGAGATTTGGGTACCTTGGAAAGTCGTCCCCTTGATTTATTGAGTGTCTAACTCAAAGGGGGGAATATTTGATCCTCACCACTTTGCTTTATGTTATAAAGTCAAAGTGACTTTATTTCACTTAAGTCACAAAGTGACTTTAAAAACATAAAGTGACTTAGGAGACTTAGTCATTTTGGAGATCTAATATCCACCATTGTTTGGAGTTTGGCCTAGATCTAATCTTGGCCATTGGTTTCCTAGGTTAGCTTAAGGATGAGGATAAAGGAGGGAAAAGGGGGAAAAGGATAGTTATTGTTCACTTTGAGATTAGAGTTAAGGAGAGGATAAGTGACGAAGGGTTTGGAGAGGAAGGGAACACTCTTGAGAGGAGAGGGGTGCAAGGAAGCTTGAGGGAGCCATATTTTGAAGAGAGAGCACAAAATAGTGTGTGGGCACAAGCAAGAGCTTGAGGGGTGCACTTGTGAGTAGGGGCACAAAACTTGTGGACATGGAAGCACTTGGGAAGAGTGAACACTAAGCAAGGAAGGGGATAAGAGCTCAAGGGGTGCACAAGCTCAAAGAAGAGGGCACATTCAACTAGAAAACACATCAAGGAAAGAGGGCACATTCAACTAGAAAACACATCAAGGAAAGAGGTGCACATTCTTCAAGAGGGGCGCACATTTAAAGGAAATCCATTGCTAAGATTGAGAGGAGATAGCATATGTATCAAGTTCCTTTGTTATTTTTCTTTGTTTCTATTATAGCTTGAGATCTCCATAGTAAAATCCTTCTTCCAACTGTTTTTCCCCATGAGGGTTTTTCTAGGGTTATCTACCCTGTTTGCAATATTTTGTATTTCTTTCCCTTTATTAATTAGAAACATCAATTATGTAGCATCATTGTGACACAGATTGTAAAACACACTACTCATTATAACATTCCTTGAACCCCTATGGTTTCTCAACGTATACCTCCTCCACTATGAATCCATTTAGAAATGTAGTCTTCACATCCATCTAGTCGATATTCCAACCCATCTCTGTTGCAATGGCCATAATACTTTGCATATAACATATCTCGCAACTAGTGCAAATGTCTCATCATAATCAATTCCCTAAATCTGAGAGAATACTCTCGCCACAAAATGATCTTTGTGTTTCTCTATGCTACCATATGTAGCATACTTGATCTTATACAGCCACCTAGAATTCACCATTGACTTCGCCTCGGATCTAGGCACCACCTCCCATACATCATTATGCATAATGGATTCATACACCTCCTCCATGGCCTCTCTCCATACTTGTTGTTTTTTTTCTTGCGCAAAAGTAGTGGGCTCTAAATATATGATGCTCGTCACCATAGCCAAGTAGGACCCAAACCTCTTTGGCACTCTTCTCTCTCTCTTCAATCTCTAGGGCTCCCCAACATACTCATTGGCTTCCTTAAAGGTATCATGAAGCCATCTCAATTTCCTCTTCCCTAAAGTAACCTCTTGTGGAGAATTCTCCTCATTCCCCTGAGCCTCATCCATAGATCTCTGAAAATTGGTATGAGATCTTGAAGCACGTGCACCAATTGTTTGTATACCAATCATATGTGAACCTGTAGTTGTACTGGGTGGACTAGTCACCCCTGAACTAAGTGTACTCGACACATGAGGTTGTGTCCCCTAAAATGCATCATTATGTATCTATGGTACCTCCTCAATTATGTCTCTCAACTCAAGAGATCTCTTGAATGCTCTTTCCTCCTCGAATTTGACATCTCTCCTCACAATCACTCTCCTCGGTGCTGGAATGTAGATCCGATAGGCCTTAGAGGCCTTTGAATATCCAACTAGAATCCCCTTCTTTGTTGTGGGATCCAACTTTTTCCTCTTCTCATAAGGGACATGAGAGAACATCAAACACCCAAATATGTGAAGGTGCTCAACATCAGTTCTACTACCACTAAATGCCTCCTTAGGAGTCTTCCTCCCCAAAGCTCTATGGGGACTCTTATTTTGTAGATACACTACAATACTACAAGCCTCTGCCCATAAGTAGAATCATAATGCCTAATCATGCAGCATCGATCTCATTGCACCAATTATGGCCATGTTCTTCCTCTCTGCAACCTCATTCGCATGCGGGTTGTAAGGAATAGTTAACTTCCTTTTGATACCCTATTGGTTACAAAAATATACAAACTCTGTGGAGGTATACTCACCTCCATTGTTGTTATAAAAACAGGATCGCGGAGCAATAAAATAAAATAAAATGCAGAAATAAAACATAGAAGATACACAATACAATAGAGACACAGATATACGTGGTTCACCCTGTGTGGGCTACATCCACGAGAAAAATTGCCAGTTCCTTCCTTTATTATTATCCATCAAATGAAGAGATACAACATACAACACACCTGTTGTAACTTCTTCTTCTTTCTCTCACAATCTCCTCTCTCAGAATACAATATTCGTAATCATACATAGCCGCAATACATTTCCCTCATAAAAGAGAGTTGCCTTCTAGGGAAAAAAAACCTAACATAACTTCTACCATCAAATCTATGACCTTATAATGAATGATGCAAATTTTCTATGAAATTACAATATACATTTACAAGGAAATTTTTCCTTTGGGGGCTTCGCCCCTAAACCCCCACAGGAGGGGAAATCCCCCCCTGCACTCCCCTGTGTGGAGGGGTGTGCATTCTTACAGGGTGTAAAGTCTTCATGGGGTATAAACATAGTTGAAAACAAAGACCTCTGAATCAGGAAGATAATCAAGCTCCACAACCAACAATCTCCCACTTGGAGATTGATCTCAACAACTCCACCGATGTTGTATTTGTTGGACTATGATCCTTCTTGGACCTAGAAAATTATCATCTTCACCTTCATGCTTGAATACCAACTAAAACTGAGCAGGAAATCAGTTTCTCCCTGGTTACTCCCTTTGTTTACATGTCTGCCAGATTCTGGCTAGTGTGTATATTTTCCAACTTCAAATGTCCATCTTCCAAAATGGATCGTATGAAATTGTACCTCAGTTGTGTAATGACCCTTTTTTTTATTACTATAAATAATTTCATAAATAATCTGAAACACTAAGCTAAATTATAATTAATTATGATATAACCTTAAATTGATTACAAGTTATTAATTAATTATTTTGGATTATACTTAAGCTGAAATA